>JANAVB010037819.1:4715945-4753445 GCA_029216955.1 Iris pallida | reverse complement strand
TCGAAATATCCTGTATCGGCCTCTTTGCAAACTAGGCCATAACTTCGTGCACGTTCGTCATCTCGAGATAAAACTTATACCAACAGGACCGTATCATTTTTATGGTCCTGTATGCCATGTTTGGTCCGATTCTGAAAAGGTCGATCGGAACGCCCTTTTTGACATGCCCGCGACCCGATCCAAGAGGCAAATTTGTGCACGGCCTATCGGAATCCAACTTTGTACATATAGTTGAGTTCATATCGTCAAATCGGACCCGTAGACATATATTTTGATGGCTTTAGAGATCGTAGGTATGGCACGCTTTTTGGTGAAAAATAGGTCCAACGGCGGACATCGTTTTGACTCAAAATTACGATTTTACCCCTGTGTCCAGAATTGGACTTTTGGACAGGCGTTTTTAGACATATCTTTTGTACAAAAATGTTTGTGATGTTTATTTCAGCATCCAGAGTCGTTTGCGGGATTTGACTTCTCGTTGCTATCATTCTGAGTACTGAACATTGATGTTTCTGTGCACCACCCTCAGGCAAGATACCTTGACGTTATACTCTGTGATTTATTATCATTTATTTTCTGTCATTTATTTTAGTTATTGTTATACTACCAGTTTCTACCATATTGTGCGACCAAGACATACTTGGGTACAAGAAACTACATTAGTCATTTTACTGCATGTACTTAGCACTGGTGACTACCTACTGAAGATGAGGTATTAGTATATCTCATTTAGCCTTGACACATGCTTTACAATAAGTTGTGAGTCACATGTAGGATGCGGACTCGCATAGTCGGCTGGCCACCGATACATATATGACGTACGACGGTTAGGAGTAACTGCTAATAGATTTGCATAATTAGTAGATTTGGCAGTTATTAGAGGTTCATATGAGTCATGGAGATGACAATACTAGGCATTGGGGGGAGAAAAATACCTTGACGTATGGGCCCCTTTTGCACTTCCTTACCTTGTAAGCTCCGCCGGAGACGCAGGTTATTGATGCTCTCTGACGTTCACTGAACGTTATGGACGTACCCCAATATTGATGCCCTCTGATGTTTCTCGGAGCGTTACGAACGTAGGCCACTGGTACCCTATATGGGAACCAAGACAATCCCATTTATAGCCAGAATGCCCTTGTGTTGAAGGTTTTTTTCTTCTTAAATTCATATTTACTGTAGAACGGATAAGCACCCTGTTGCATGTATCTCTTTTTATTTTATTATATATCATAGTTTATACGACATATTGTTTTCTTGTATCTGTAGAACTGTTTGAGCACCTCTAGAGGGGGTGAACAGAGTGTGTACGTGTGTAGCAAAAATAATCACCATTTAAAAAATTTAACAGATTATGAACTATGGCAGATATAAGAGACAGTAAATTAAATACAGTAATCAAGAGATAGAAGATCAAACTCAGTGAACACCATAATATATACTGGTTTCCCTATGAGAGGACTAATCTAGTCGTGAGTACTCCTGCCAGCTGTTAATACACTATTTTCAAGCTAAATGAGAGCTTGTCGTCTCTTTACAACAACGTGCTTGGCGACAAGTGCACGATCGACTTCATAACACTGTGCTTGGTGACGAGCGCACAACCGACTCCAATAAACTTGAGTATGAAAACTGAAAAGTTTCTGACTTGCGACATCTTTACAACTCTGTAAACCAAAGACTCTAAATAGAACAGAATTTTACTGGCATTGGCTAAGAGTGGTATAGGCAAAATATGAAAGATTTAGATCGATGAAAGACACTTAGAAAGAGATAGAGAGAAGAGTAAATGAGTTATTAGAAATGTGAAAATCCTTCTCTATTTATAGTGTTTTTCCTGACCAAACTCGGGCAGAGTTCAGGCTGAGTTCGGATGCTAAGATCTTGCAAACGAACGTTGCTTGCAGATTTGGAGGGAATAGAATTTCAAAAATCCCATGACCGAACTCGGACCGAATTCGGTCAGAGTTCTGGCCGAATTCTCTCTAGGCAGAATAGGATTTTTTTGGGTCCAAATTGCATAGGACTTCTTGCTATATGGATATGTAGAACTTTGTAGGATTGGGTAGGCTTTTCGGATTTGTGGACTGAGAAAACCTAAGCCGGTATTATCTCGAACGATCTTACATTTATATTTCCTAGACTCAATAAAAGTAAAATACAGAAGAAAATATAAATTGACTCGATCTGGATTCTGATATAATTTTGTCTGAATGATGATGCAATGTTAATTGCAGATGCAGGATGTAGAGGTAGTATGTTCTTTTGATATTGATTTCAGCAACCTGTAACAATAGTAGCAGTTCGTATATTTTGTGTATCGACTTAAGTTACCATTGATTATCAAAATCAGGTGTGACCATTTAGGCAATGGGCCAACAATCTTCCCTATTTTGATAATTGACAAACTTGAGTTTATACCAAAATATAACTTGAAATAATATACCTGACTTGTTCATTGATTGGAATTTTTCGTTGATATTTGAAATTTTGGTATTGCTTTTCTCCTCCTTTGTCATGTACGCAAAATGAGTAGCTGCCCCGCAATATGTAAAGCTAACAATTTACACTGATAAGGAAAGAAAAAGAATAATATCCACAGTAAACAAGTCGTACACTATAAAAAAGTGTCTTTCTGGGACGCCAAAAATATGTCTTAAAAAGACCCAAATCAGTCCTAAATCGTAATTTGGGACGAATTTTAGGACAGAATATAACAGTGCTATTAGGGTGGCATGCCAAAAAGTTTTAGGACGAAAAATACCGTCCTAATTTGGTTTTAGGGTCGAAAAATCTAACCGTACCAAAAGAGTCTGAATTATTATATATTTATGACGGTTTACTAAATTGTCCCAAAATAAAAGAGTTTGTGACGCATAACATATCTCCTAGAAAATTTGTCAGCGTCACAAAATGATGTCATTTATATCTAGGACAATTACATAACCGTCCCAAAAGTAATACTTATGAAATTATTATTTGCATTTTCCAGCTATAAAACATACCAGTTAAATACACATATAACATAATTCATATGATCATGGCCGTTGTCGAGCTTGTCCTCGGACGTATCTCCAGGAGTCGGAGCTCCCATAAAAAAAGCTTAACAACATCAAGCATTCTTTACTATCATTTACAAAATAGAAAAACATATTACATTAAGTAGAAGATAACAAAATCCATATATAACTATAATGTTCAATTAGTAAACAACAGAAAAGATTAACATTATGCATCATTTGCCATCATTTACAAAATAAATCCAGAACATAATACATCACCCACACCATCACTTACAAAATGAACCCATCATCTCCTCCATTACATACAAATTTATGAACCCAAAACATTAAGTACTACACCATGTTTTTGAATCATCTGTTAAACATTCACAAAATTAACCCAAATTTTTTTTCCATCGCAAGAGTCATCGTCCATCATTTAAGTAAATCCAGAATGCTTTTGAAGGACCTGCAAATAAAATTAAGACATGCCAATCTATTAGTTCAGTCCAAAAATCAATCCAGGAAAAAAAGAAATTATAATATGTACCAAATTTCAGAAGAACAGTTTCAGAAGCTTCTAAATCAGAAGAACAGTTTCAAAGCTTCAAAATCAGCTATCAACAAATCCATATCAGGCAAGCCTATCAATTTTTTTACCAATGTTTAACACATGCATTAAATTAAAATACGAACAATTCATGCACCAAAACAGGGATGAGAGGAAGCAAAAGATGCAGTACAACACTATAAATATCTTAACTTACAACATTTATTATTTTACCTCATGATCCAATTATCCTCTTTTCTTAACCAAAAATACAAAATAAAGAAAGAGTAAACTAAAATATATAAATTTAAAACATTTTGAGACCAACTTCTTCTAATTAGAAAATCTATAATATAGCTCTAGAACCCCTAAAAATAGGTGTGGTCTCTTTTCTAGTAACACTACTTGTTTCCAAACACCAAACCTACATCTAAATTCCATCCAAGTTGGTCAAATTAAGCCTAGAATTGAAAATCCAACTCATAAATCTACATAAAATCACCAATTGAAAAAACAAATTACACCAAAATCCTTCATTTGCTTTGGTTCTTGTATATACTTTTAAATTTGTTCCACACAGGAACAGAAAACCTTATAATATTTAGCTTTCTTCTATTCTTTTTAATATTGACGATAATATATTTAATAAGATACTAACATAATATCTTGTGCCCAATTATGATAATAAACCTCTCTAACAATTATTGTTATACTACAAAATTACCTGACAAAAGATGTATGAATTGAATGTAAGTGTATTCAGTACATGACTAGCACTAAGGCCCTCCAACAGTAATACTCTTTCACCTTGCGTTTGGAGATACCATATTAGGTTAAACTGATAAAATGACTGGCCCAAGATATTTCTCCACATCACATTGTTGATGAAATTTCTTTTTCTACCAACATGTGTTCCTTTTATTAATTCATCCAGAGGTGCTTCGATGGACAATGCAAGGGATCCAAGAGTATCCATGAACAATCAAATAGCAAGCTGCATTTTTATGGCCATACTTTCCGATATACACACACTAACTTATTTATATTATCTTTTTTCCACTTGCCAAAAGGGCAGGACCAACAAAAATAATATCAATAGAAGTGTATGTGGAGAATTAGTTTTTATAAGTTAACTCTAGCCTAGATTAAACCTAAGAAATTTTTTTTACAACGTACATTATCCTAAAAGATTCCTATAATATATCTTAACACATTCTCCCTCTTCATCTAGACTGATTATTACTCTAGAAGACTATTAGAAGGCTGTTCCTATTAGGATATCTGACAACAAGATAGCATACCTTCAGTCTTATCACAACATCAACATATGTCATTCCCACAAAACCAGGTGGATCCCTGTTCCCATTTAATACGGGATTATCATCCTCGGTAAAAAAAATATTGTATTAATTACCTGAACAACTAAATGAACAAAATAAAATCTAATAACATATAAACCTCAAAAATTAGATAATACCCAACATCTGTAGTAGATCAAAAATACATTATTTTCTTCATATTAAACAGCTTATCTTTTAGTTTCTTAAAGCCTCGATAAACGACCTCAACATGGCTCTGTTGAAGGGGCATACGTCGCATCCAGTTATAAAACCCCCTAAAAACTCCCTCACTCTTAGCCGTCCAGTTAATGTTAATATTAATGTTAATGTTAATATTAATGTTAAATACTAAAATTAACATAAAACTTAACATTAAAATTAATATTAACATTAATATTAACATTAATATAAAAATAAAAATAAAAATTAATATTAACATTAATATTAACATTATTATTAACATTAACATTAATATTAACATTAAATGGACGGCTGAGAGTGAGGAGGCTTTTAGGGGGTTTTCTAAGGGGGCTTTTGATCCGCTCCCATAAATATATATATTTTATATATATATATATATATATATATATATATATATATATATATATATATAAATATATATATATATATATATATATATATAAATATGAGAGAAAAAGTAACACATTTTGGCCCATGGACAATATTGAAGATAAAAAAGGCATAAATTCTTGTGATAAAATGAAACATCCCAAGCTACGAAAGGAAACATGCATGTTATGAGACTCCAAAACTCGTTTTACAACAATGCCTTTTACGACACAAACATGTACATGATAATATGATATCTGACTCCAAATTTGTTTTTGTGTTCATGTTGTCTTGTCCATATTATGTTGTATAGTGTCCCTTGTCATGTCAATAGTATATTTTGCCATGTCCATGTCATTTAGAAGCAATTTGAAATTTGATTATAGCTATAAACTTAATTAGTTACTATTCTGTGTTTCTTTATTCTACGACAAAGAGGAAATGTTGGCTACAAATTAAGAACATATTGTTTAGAAGTAATTATAAATAAGGAGTCAAGAAAGTTCAAGGATACACAAGTTAGAAGGAATAGAATATAGTGAATTGACATTACTAATACAAGGAGTATGATACACATAACACAAGTTAGAAAAGTGCACATTAGGTATCCCAGGATACATTCACATATATTGACACTTGATCTGGATCCTAATTATAGACCCTACATGCCAAGAATCCAAAAAAAAATTGGCTCAATTTTATACCTAATACCTATTATCAGAAGAAAAAAAAGCAGAGGACAAAGTCCAGTTAAGTATCAACAGTTACTAGCGGCTTTCAGCATAATAAGTTGATCTATGGACAGGGGATTAGTAGTTGATCTTGATTGAGAAATCCCTGACCTTGCTCATAAATTCTATCATTTCACTATTAGCTTCTCCTCGAGCAACTAGAGTAGCAACAGTAACTCGAACATCATCAGCATTAACTCCTGATGAGATTAAAAAAAGTTGACATATATTATTAAAGAGAAAATTCAAAATGAAGTACCTGGAAGATGATGAAGAAAGAAAAAAACATAAATTACTTTATACTTCACAAAAATATAAACTAGCAACAACTACTTTGGGAAAGATAGGAGAAAATTAATTAATATGTTATTCTCAGCATGGACAGTTACATTTATCTTAGTATACATCGTCATCAGCACCCAAGCCCATTCATTCTATTTGACCAAGTTTGTTAAGGCGGTGCGAGGTGGCAAAGACCAAATGGTGACCAAGCTTTCTTATTTCGAACAGTTACTGTTTTCTTATTTGACCAAGCTTCCTAATATTCATCAAGGATTAGTTATGTTATTATATCATTGGATCGATTCATCATTCATCATTGTCGGCTCACCATTCATCATTGTTACGTGGTGAATCCGGCCAACTGAATACTTTTCTCGGTTATCAAAATCGATCGAAAACTAAACCGAAGGAATCAGTTGAATTCGGGCAGAACCTAGACTGACTTCCTTTTTTTACCACCTATTCCTTCCTTCGGACACCTCAATTCACATAATAATCCGATACTCCAAAATTTGTGTCGGACACAACATGTATAATAAAAAGATAAGTTAGCACACCTCATAATCTATAGTGTGCATATATTGTCATGTCAATATTGAGTCACGGATGTGTTTGTGAAGCACAAATGACTTGAATAAATTTTAAGGCTAACACTCCAAAATACACTCAAACATACTAATATTATATTGAATTTTTATTTCATTCACTCCCAGAGAAGACCAAAATCTCCACTATCATGAATGTTTGTGGGATGCACATTGTAGGAGCATTGAAAATATGGGGTTTATGCGGGTCATAATTTGTCGCATAAGTACTTTGGGCCAAACTGGTCCACATAAAGGAGAGTCGTATGACAGATTCAGCACCCTATGTGGCCCGTCGACAACCAGACTGATTTGAGCCGTAGAAGAAAGATATGCGGCCAAGTTGATCAGTCCGTCTAATAAAGATGACAAATTCTGTCAAAACTGACAAAAGTGACAGCTCTGACACTCTGACAAAATCATAAGACATGATCAAACAAAATGTCATGTCACTAAAAACAAGGTTCATGTGCTTAGACATAGTCATGCAGGCAGAAGGATTGCTACCCAAGCCGCATAAACCTCATACGGCTCAAATATATGCAGCCCTAAAGTCTCTGAGCTTCATGCGGCCAAGGATGATTGTAACCTAAGCCGCATGAGCTTTATGCGGCCGAAAATACAGAATCTATGCGGCTCAAAAGTCCTTAAGATACATACGGACTAAGGAAGGCTGCGACTTAAGCCGCATGAGCCTTATGCGGCCCAATATGGCCGAAAACTGAGAGACTCATGCGGCTTAAAATGATTCCTATCCTGTGATAGGACACGTGGCAGGCTGACCAAGTCTCAACCACCCAGATTTGCTGCAACAAAATCCCAACAAATTGCTAGCAGGCGGCCAAAGATCGGGTCTTCACGTGTTGATTAGCCACATGGCCACGGGCCATCTATGCGGCTCAAAACACGTATCACTATAATAGCAGGGTGCCACACCCCTGCAGGAGGCTGGCAACCTTCGAAAGACAATTTCTTCAAGAGCTAAAGACTGCGTCGGATAGTCCAAGGATTAAGGCAGAGTTGATACACTTTCCCGAGCCTCCACCGTCACCCCCCAGAATCAAAAACTAAACAATTGTACTTAGATTATTTCCTAGGATTTCTTTCTAGGCTTTTTTTTGTACAAGCGAGTTTGCAATCAATTTTAGTATTTTTGTAATACCTGTCTTTGATATTTAATGGCAAACACGATGGTGACTCTGCTGGGGAGGTCCTTCTCCACTGATGAGAAGTTGGTGCTACAATCCGACGCATCCAAGCTTGGCTCTATGCAGCAAATACTTGTGGTTCATTTTGACCAACAAGCCTTCGAAAAAATATTCTCTGAAAGGAGCGTCAGTCCGTCACAGAAGTGAGCCAACCCAAAGAGAACTCAGAGGACGTCGGCGCACAAAATTGTTGCCCCCGACCAAGTTTTCAAAGACGCTCCTTCTGCGGCCCAAGACGGTGATCGAAGCTCTCCTGTGGCTTTGCTTCCGACCGCAGAGGACCCCACAGTCCTCAAATCCAACAAAGGAAATTAATACTACGATGCTGAGTTTTTGGGGGCACAAAGGAAGTCCATACGGACGAAGAAGAGGCCGCATAAGAGAAATGGGCAGTCTGTCCATGCGGCAACCAACTCCGGTCGCAGACAGATGCCCCATGCGGCTGCCAATTCTGGTTGCAGACAGACGACCCAACTCTAGCCGCAGGAAGACGGCCCATACGACAGCCAACTCTTGCCGCAGAAAAATGGCCCATGCGACAGCCAGCTCTGGCCGCAGGAAGATGGCCCATGCGGCAGCCAATCCTGGCCTCAAACAGGATGTCTCATGCGGCCCTGTCAGAAGCTCTGTGTTCGACCGTCTCTCATGCGGGCCCGACTCCAAGCGGCCCATTAAGAATGTAGAAAATTCCAATCAGGACTCTTCTTACTATGCGCCTTCAGGCTCTTAGTTGAAGAAGTCCAGGACAATGCGGGCCCAACAAGCCCAGTCAACTGTCCAAGCTACGGACCGTCAGCGGGTACCGTTAACTGTTATACGGCTCTTGATGGAAAGTTATACGGAACCACCCGCGTCCAGTCCCCCAGGGCTAATGGACAGGGTAGGTCTTTTAAGTCTCCCTCCAACGATCGAAAACAAGTACTTTTACTAGCCTCGTATCAGGGAGCAAACATGATACCTACACATCTGTGTGCTCGGGATACCCGAGTCCATAAGTTTGGTGCAAAGGTAGGTCAGCCTGCCATCGACTTGCGTGAGGTGATCACTCACAAATGCAAGGAAGCAACCTTGGCATGCGACAAGTCCCTCTCGGGACGTCGTTGCACCCAAGTCATCATCAACTGCTGTTGCGACAAGTCGGCAGCACCTGAAGATCGATATTCCATTTTCTAACGACTGCAGCAGCCAGCACCTATCCAACAACAACTCGAGAAACAGGTACACATTCTGGGAGACGAGGAATTTCCTTTTGCCTCCTGTAATTCAACTCGGAAGGTTCCTCCCGACAAGGGGGAAAGAAGACAGGCTCTTCCAGCCCGGCAATTTCAGCCAGCACAGCAAGAAAACTCTCATCTGGAGGGTTGCTGCCGACAACCACAGGGGGTGTCTATTTAGGCACTCGATCCTAAAAGAAGCTTCCAGCATCTAGGGGTGCACCTTTGGCTTCCTTGGGAGTAGATGAATCTGGAGGTAGCACTCTCCTCAATATATGCGACAACCCGGTGTACCAAGAACATACACAGGGGGTAGAGATTCCCCAAAATTATGCAACAGACTTAGACTTCCCTGAGGGCGACCGCCCTCACCAAGACGATGCGGCTTCCTTCACAGGGGGTAGCACCCCTTTCGAGTTCGAGGAACATGATATTCTGACATTCCCCAACGATTTTTCTGTACGAGAATACGACACGGAGAGCACCTCTACTACGGTCCCTTCCACCTCTACCCATGTACGGACAGTCTTTATGGCTGACGATGATCATGAGGCGCCTACTGACCGACAACGTCTAGAAGTACTTGAAGCCATGCTCTTGTCCTTGGTCAAGTCAGTAGACGAAATCAAAGCTGCTTTGCCAACTCAACCAGTAAGGACGCCCGGATAAACAAGTTTGGGACCCGCAGTCAACGTGGACTCCAACACAACCGCCCCTCCTTTGGGTGATGATCCTTTAGGACCATCTGTTTCTTCAACTACAGATGAAGCCAAGGAGGCAAGGAGGCAAGTCCAGGAGCTTCGAGCAATGTTCAATGCCCGAGACTCCTCTCGGGACTTCAGAATACGACAGCCGTATCCCGTTGCATGGAGAGATGTGCTTTTTCCACCATGGTACAAGCCATTTTATATCGATTCGTATGACGGGAAAACTTTTGCTAGTCGGTACATGACTTACTTTGAGATCACAACCGACCAATTGCCGTATAGTGACGCCATCCTCACACGATTATTTATCGGAGCATTAGAGGAGATCGCATTCGATTGGTAGCGCAACCTTCCCGACAACTGTATCTATTCTTTTGACGGCTTCAAGCACATATTCCTGGAGAGATTCTATGAAGTAGGACATGATGTGACAATGTCGTCTCTCATGGATGTCGTTCAGGGAGAGAGGGAGCTAACAAGGAACTATATCGAGTGGTTCCGCCACACCATAATGAGATTGCCCCAAGGCTATCCCGAGAGCTCCATGATTGAAATCTGCCAGAAGAAGTTGCTCCCCGCAATTAGCCTCTGGATGGGTGACGATCAGTTCAGGGATTGGACGACCTTCATCATAAGTGCTACCAATACAGAGGCAAAGTTGAAGAAGGCTCGTCAGCTGGGATTACACATCCCAGATGGAGAGGATAAGGGCAAACATTCTGGTTCTACCTCCAGCAACAACAACATGGTAGCGGCACCTCCAATCGGGATATAAAGGCAAACAGGCCATGGTCGTCGATGCGACCAAGAAGCCTAAATAAAAACAGGCGGAAGGTCAATGGCTAAAGGTGAATTACTCATTTGAAGATAGTCATGTCAAACCTATCTTTGATACGCTCTTATAAGGGGGTAGGATCCAGCTCCCTCCACAAAGGCGCGAGCCTCGAGCGGCAGAAATGGAGGACCCAAAATATTGTCACTTCCACCGGTATGTCCATCATTCCACTCATGACTGCATCCAATTAAAGTAGTACATTAAGAGTCTTATCGACTCCAAAGCTCTGTCGATAGACTTTGAAGAGGTTACCGTGGCGACGAACATGGTATCAATTCAGATTGGAGACTTTTGTCATCCCCGTTTTCCGTTATCCATATTTCTAGTATATGTAAATGAAATCCTGACACGTATTTTAACTTCTCCTGCCCTGCTAGCTAATTTTGGTTTAATCTTGCTTAGGTTCATCATGGCATATCATGGTTTGACTTGGTTCATTTTTGGTTTGGCTTTGTTTATTCCCTTTGGTTCATCATGTGAAACCCTCCCCTTCTTCCTTTATAAACCCACCTACTTTTTCCCTCTCTTTATTATTTCTCATAACTCTTTCTTCTTCTCCATTAAAACCTCTCCCCCTCCATAGGCAAGTGCAACATGCTTCATGAAGGAACCCTCCATTTTATTGTTCTAATCTCTTATATGCAACATTCTAAGCTACTTTAGTTCTTATCATTTTGTATTTTTATGTATATATTTGTGTAGATCTAACTTTGTACCTTTTTGGAGTTTTTTTGGGTTTTGATCTATCAAACCATCTTGTTTTCGAAAACTAAGAGTTTCATGTGGTAGAGAATTTGATTTTACACAACTTAGACTTTTGAAAAGTTAGATTTCATTGTGTTTTGACTAAGTTATGGGAGTTTGAAGTTCATGGGTTCCATGGCCTTCTTCTCAGAATTTTGGAGAAGAAGAACAGTGTGGGCGCATGGCATTTTATGCGCCCACAGGGACTTTAGCCTTGGGCGCATAGCCCTATATATACATCCAAGCTTTCTGCCTTCTACAGTGCTGGCGCATAACTATGCACCTACGATTTGTGTGGGCGCATGGGCGCTAGGCGCATAACCTCTGGGCACATGCATCCTCTTGGGCGGATGTGTCCTAGACCTCCATTCTCTTAGGCGCATAGCCCTGGGCGCATAGCTCCAGGTGCATGCCTTCCCAATCCATTATCTCTCCATGATACCCCTCTACCTCACTCATATAGTGGACGCATGGCTCCATGGCTTGGGCGCATATGGCCATGAGACTTGTAGTGCATTCTGACTTGCCCCTTCTCCTTTGGGTGCATAGCCCCAGGACGCATGTGTGGGCGCATGCACCCCCTTGGGCAAATGATGTCCCCATATTCCTATTTTTTGCACCAAGCTACGGGAGTTTGAAGTTCATACGCCTTTTCGATATGAACTCGACATGAACACGATGTGAGCATGACATGTTAATGGAATGATAATTCTTGATGGTGGCCCGTTGTTGCGCACCCTTGATAAGTAATATTGATATGATAACTGAACACGACTATGATAATGAAAACTACATATTTAGTGACCCGTCGTGGTGCACTCTTGACAAGTAATTTGATACGATAATTCTTGATGGTGGTCCGCTGTGACGCACTCTTGCCTTGATAAGTAATTTTGATAAGTAACCTAACATGATAATCTTGATATGCTGTTGTGATGGCTATCTTAACTTGCTAAGTAATCCTTGTATTGACACCGTGGATGGTTGTGCTTGTATAAGCAACATGTCTCGTCTTGCATCATGTCTAGGACATAAATTCCTGATTTCTATGGTCAGGGATTCATACTGAATCTGACTAGGATAATGACTAGATTGATCAAGTAGTTCATGAAGAGATTTCCCAACTCCAGGAAGTCCCGTTATCTGGGCGCTCTAATTGGACTTGTAGCCTGCCGTCGAGTAGGGCACATTTCCAGCACACTGTCATGTGTTGCACCCCCAAGCCACCTAATCCAACTCTCTCAACTCATGACCGGATAACCTGGATTAAGTCTGCAGGGCTTGTGGCTGTTGGAACCTGTCAATGCATCTTGCTAGTAACTATGCTTGTGATAACCCTAGTTAGTTAAAGTATCAAGCCGTATTCTTTGCTTGGCCGTGAATGTTGGATGGAGTCCAATCCTGTCTAGTCTTGTCTAGATCCAGTATATGGGTATCTCAGGACATGTTTGCTTACGGTTTAATCTTAGCAATAAATGGCTAGAGACCCGGTTCTGTTCAGGCGAAGGATTACAATCCCGGTCCTTGTTTGGTTTAAGGATTGTAACCTGGCTTCCGGAATAGTTCCTCGTCCTCTCGTCATTTGTTGCCTTATTTGCATTTCAAGTTTTTCTATTATTAATTTTGTTTATGTGCTAATATGCTGGTTTTAGTTATTAAGTGAAGCCTTCGTTGTAGCACTTGCTCTTTCTGGGGCCTGACCCAGCTGGTTTTGTATGGCCAGATTTTGGAGTAGCACCCGAGGATCTTCCATCCTTCCAACCAGATGGTGAACACAGGCGCAACCCTGGCAACGAGTGGGCTTTATTTTGCTCTCTCACTCTATTATAAATTATTCTTTTAAGGCATTTAGCCGCCGATCAAGTGTTAGCTCGTGTTAAATTTACATTCATGTCTGCCTAAGGGCTGTAACATGATTAACAAATCCTAGGATTGATCATGTATGACTTTAACTCTTGCTAGTCTTCGCATTTTGTATGACTAGCTTTATGATCATCTGAATATGTAATGTATGGGATGGCTTACTTTGTATGTCTAATGATCTACCATCTTGTTACATTTACTTGCTTGCTTGAGATTGAGACACTAGGCTTGTTCTTGACCTTAAGAGACTATTGGCTTGTAGTTAAACCCTCATGTATCTAGACAGCCATGACCGTATATCGAGGTAGGATTTACTTTAATATACGCAACTGGCTGTGTCTATCCTCCGCTCTCCAGTATTCTGGTTCTGAAGCATGACACGGTTTAAGTGGTGGCCCATGCAGGTCTTGTAAATCAAGATATATGAGGGTTTCACGAAATAGATGTCTCAATCAGCACTCACCTTTGATCTCTACTCGTGTCTTCTAATCTTTTCGAAATTCTTGATCTGATCACATGCTTATATCTTTGATCTATCATGGTCCTTCCTTATTGTTCCCCATGTCGTTTCTTCAGCCATATTGTTCCTGGTCGTACCGATCAGCAAGACGGAGCACCTCCACTGAACCAGCAGCAACCTGGAGACCAAGCACAACACTCTGGAGCAGCTTCCCGAGTCATGCATTCTGGAAACCCAGAGCCACCAGTTCAGCCAGTCTAGACTACAGAGCCTGATAATAGAACCCTGGTGGGACTCATCAGGGAATTGCTAGCATCTTAAGATTGTCGGGGCGATGCCCTACACCAGACAGTATAAGATGCCATGGGCAGAGTTGGTTACCAAAGGAACAACGCGGCCAACAGCTTTAAGCGTCTAAACCCTCCTTTCTTTGATGGCAGTGAAGATGCCATCGCTGCTGATGTATGGCTTCAGGACATAGAAGTTATCCTAGAGGCAGCTAGGATTTCAAAGGGAGAGAAGGTGGCCGTTGTGCGCCTGTAGTTATTGGATTTATCGTGCAGCTGGTAGGCGATGCTAGCAGTTGGATTACCGACGCCTGTCTCATGGGCGGCATTCAGCAATAAGTTCCAGACCAAGTATTTTGATGCAGTAGCTCGGTATGATCTGCAGACGAGATTCACAAATCTTAAGCAGACGGGAAGGACGATCGATGGATATGCGGCCGAGTTTTCTAGACTCAGTCGGTTTGCTCCTACCTTGGTAGCAACCGAGTGGTATCGAGCCCAGCGATTCCAACAGGGGCTCCACCTGGAGATTATCATATCAGTGGAGCAATTTGAGCACCAGACTTTTGATGCCGTCTTGCGAGCAGCGAAGAGGCACGAGTATACTTCTCAGAGGATTGTAGATAAAACTGGAGGTCGAAAGAGGTCCCATGGGCAGATGTCCCAGTCTTCAGCACCAGCCCCGGCAGCTAGGGCTTTGACTATTAGAGCTAGAAGAAGGGCGACCACAGTTTCATCGGTTTAGCACTCAACACCGACGTATCATCAGCAGCAGAAGAAGTCTTCCGTAATGGGCTGTACTCATTGTGGGAAGCCAGGACATGTAGTATCAGAATATTACAGAGCACAGGGATTGTGCTTGGCTTGTGGGGCACCGAACCATAAAGATAGGGTCCTGTCCGAATAGAGCTAGTTCATCATCGTCAAACCTAAGCAGTCCATCGGCTAGGGGTCCAGCACCAGTGCAGCAGCAGAAC
This sequence comes from Iris pallida, assembly GCA_029216955.1. Taxonomy (NCBI): domain Eukaryota; kingdom Viridiplantae; phylum Streptophyta; class Magnoliopsida; order Asparagales; family Iridaceae; genus Iris; species Iris pallida. The sequence continues at coordinate 4,738,091 of JANAVB010037819.1, read as the reverse complement.
CAGCCTCCGAGGCCATTGCCGCCTCAGGCTCAGCAGTATGCCCAAGCTCAGTGTCACGACCCGCACCCTAAAGTAAGGGCACGAGACGTGGGTACGTCCAGCCTACGCCGCAGTGTCGACGGTAGAACGCTGTCCTAGGTCAACATCTAACAATATAAAGGTACCTGTACAGTATATACTCTCCGAATAGAGGTGACATAGCAATACAATCTCAATCACATCTAAGGTAGAGCATGATAAAAGATAGATAGATAAGAACAGAAAGAAAACACAGAGATACAATCCAGAAGTCTAAGTGTCTAAAAGTACATATCCCAAATCATCTCAGAATTAATATACAGTAATCCAGAAAAGATAAAGACATCCTAATCTAGGGGAGTATCATCAACTGCTAGTGGGTCCTGCTGCTGGTCTAGGTCACAGCAATCATCTAGGGTCGCACCGTAATACGTAGGGTAGAACGCCTCAGCCTCGTCCTATGTGATATTTTTAACAGGTCCAGTCAGGACAGGAGCGAGCACAGTACATCTCAACAAATCATAACAGGTCAGGAAATATAAACATGCTAGAGAGTAAGATACAGAAAACTGAAAGAATAACATGATAAAAAAGGAAGACCGTAAATAAATAGATATAATATATAGAGAACTATCAGTGACTAGTGATTCAGAGCACAAGATGGTTATGTAAACGGCACGATGTTGCACACGAGTAATCTAAAGAGGTTGCACACGAGTAATCTACTGGATTGATTACATAACCACTTCTACTCCCCCACCCCAATCAATAGACAAGGATCTAGCCAAGATATGTTATTGCACACGAAGTATAGTCGCACACGAAGATCATGTGAGCACATGAGTATACACGATTTCATACGATTTGTACACGAAAAGTACGAACACAAGGAGTACACGATGCTCATGATAAAGTACATGAACACGAAATACCCGATATATCTGCTAAGGGGATAACATCGCACGACAAGATCTATATAGTACTAATCTGTGTTTCCAATGTGTCAGCATCATATAAAGTAATCTAAAGCAGGAAATATACTCCAAATGCAGGATATGAAATGATCAGAGAATGTACTTGCCTGGTATCCTAAATATCTGAAGAGAATATACTGTCCGAGGAGTGGTATCTGGCTTCTATAGAACAGGACAAGTCACTACATGTCCAAAATAGTAAAATAAACTGCTACAATGCATTCTACATAATGTTTGGGTCAATCTAGGGTAAAGTCAATCCTTGGTCAACTCTAGTCAACTACACTAGTAAAACTAGGTCAACTAGGTCAAGTCCTAGCCCAAACAAGTCTCACTAGGCCTAACCAAGCCTAGGCTAGCCCTCACACAATCACAAGGCAATGTGAACCACAACAATGCATAATATAAAATAGATACTATATATAAATACATACCTTCATACATACATGCATATCTACATTACATACATATTTATATATATAGGCATATGTTACATCATGCATATTTACATAGTTACATAGATATATACATTCATGCACATTTACATACATACTTTTATACATTATATATGTTAACATTTATTACAATGCATTATATTTTACTTGTACCTTTGATTCATTCATTCATTCAATCATATATGACATTCATTCATGCATTTATACATTCATTCATTCATGTTATCACTATATACATACTTAGATGCATAGATACATATTTGAATACATTATATACTTGCATACATTATATTCATATATGCATACTCTACATTATATTACATTCATTCCTGCATACATGCATACATATAATATATGCATACAAACTCATATATTTAACTCAAAATATATATGAATACATATATTACATACCTTAACACCTACATATATCATTCATTCATATCCCATATGCATGCATACTTCAGTTTAGGCATTATATCCATTCACATATCATTAAGTTGCATACATATACTTATTTTTATTACATACATGTCATTCATGCATATTACATACTTACATGCATCTATACATTATATACATTGTATACAACATGTAAAAATAGAAGAGGAAAAAAAAAGGAAAAAAGCTGAAATGGAAAGGAAAGGGAAGGAAAAATGTAAGGAAAAGGGAAACAGTGGACATATACATGCTTGCATCATATATTCTACATTTCCATACATGCTATCATTATATATTGCATTATATTATGTATACATTATGCATTCATATCTATCATTACATGTATACCTTGCATTCATATCTAGCATTCATTATATACTTTCATGCATATATTGTATATCATTCTTTCATTCATGTATTTATGTATTGCTTACATACATTACATTGATTGCATTCCTACATGCTTGCAATCAACCATATATATATATACATTAATGTAAAGAGGATACATATCATATATATATCATTTCATTCATCTAACATATTATGCATTACATACTCTACATTCATTTAATATCCATACTACATAGGATCATAGGTTACACAAAATGCCTATGTCGTATAGTCACTCTTCTACTTAAAACCAATACTATACCAATTGGGCCTTTACTAAATTCTAGGATTAAAGTATGTCGTAGCCCTTTGTGTTAGCTTTCCGAAACTTCAAACGGATCACATTTTCGTGTCCGGAAGCTCCCGGAATCGCGAAAACACCGAAACACGTTCATCTTTCGTACAACTGACACTCAAATAATTTTACAGAAAGTTTCAGAATGAATTTGGCTTATTAAAATATATATTTGGAAAGCTAACTTTGATACGGTTCTTTTAAAAAAAAATGAAAGATAAATCAGAGTTCTAAGCTAAAAGTTATGACATTTCTAAGTTGCTTTGGTTAATAAAAACGTGGATGAATATTATGACGAATTTGAGTTGTTTTGAACAAAAAAAAATACATGTAGGCCAAGATACTTGGATACCAACATAGGTATCCAAATGAAACTCATTCTAACCATCCTAACTAAGGTCAATCCACTCTCTAACCATTCTAAAATTGAATTTAAATATCTATTTAAACTATTAGCATACAAACGTACACATGGGGTGTCCTAATTTGGGATCTATCAAGTAGGACACAAGACACATATCTAAAATCCTCAAGAGAGCTCCAAATGGCCTCAAATTTGAATCTAAAGGGGACACATGCATGAGGATGGATCCTACGGATTCAAAACTAATTTATATGCAAAAAAAAATTGATTTAGAGGATGAGTTTTACCTATTGGGTGTGGAATCCCAATAAAATCCTTTAGGACACGGCTCCGATACGAAGATCCCTCAAAGTGGACACTTCTCCTTGCACTTCTCTTCCAATCCTTGGTAGCACCCTTCCTTTGGAGAATGGGAATGATAGAGGGAAGATTTGGTGAAGGAATGATTTGATTTAGAGATCAAATCAAAGGGAAGGCTCTCTAAAATTAGGAAAGAATAAAAGGAAAATAAAAGAGGCAAGATTGTAATGAATGAAATGAATCATTCTCCCATAAAGGTGGATACCATAAAGAGTCTATTAGGGCTAATGGGAAATGTCCTAATTGCCCCTCTCTAGTCTCATATGCTTAAGTCTAGACTAGGTTCAATTTTGGGGTCAAAATGATCTAGTTTTGAGTCTCTAACTTAACCATTCTAACATGATAAAAATTAGTCTAACTAACTAACTTAAATGTTAGGTTTTGTGGGCCATGCTTAACTTAATATTGGGTCCCATCTAGAGTTTAAGCTACCCGGGTCACAATACAAGTCGGAACGAGACGAAACTCAAATCCGACTAAACAAATCCAATAAAAATAATATTAAGAATATAAAATTTTCCCAAAATATTAAAATATAAAAAATGACCAAAATCATAACACATCAATTTAAATATTATTAAAATAATCTAAAATTCACCAATTAATCAAAATTCTAAATAATTCAAAAGTCATAAAATAACCAAAATACCCTTAGCCTAAAAAGTTGTAAATAGTCATTCTAATCACATGGTTAGGTCCCCATGGTCATGGTTAGTCTCTAGGTTCAACAGTTCTAGGGTTCACTAGCTAACACATCAAAATTATAATTCACCAATTTTAAATAGTATTAAATTAATTAAAAAATTCCCATAAATCATAAATCCTATTATTAAATAATAAACTTTTACAAAAGTTCAAAATTACCCTTATTTTAGAAAAGTGCGTGTTACACTCAGAACCAGAGCAGGCAGAGAGGTTTCCAGCAGAGGGGACCAGCACCAAGAGGGCAAGGACAGGTTATGGCTCTGACCGTAATAGAAGAATTGGCATCAAGTGAGGTGGTGGCAGGTACCATTCTCGTCAACTCTTTTCCAGTATCAGTATTATTTGATTCAGGTGCATCGCATTCATTTATGTCTGCATGATTCGCAACACGGATAGGACTAGAGCCCGAGTCATTATCAATAAGGCTCAATATACTTACTAGTAACGGTCTTGTGGGAGTAGATAGAGTCTATTCCTCGTGTCGAATCATAGTTAGCAGTAGAGAGTTCCCCGCTAGGTTGATAGAGTTTTCGATGGCCGATTATGATGTGGGCTTAGGAATGGATTGGCTGAAGGATCAGTATGCGAGAATAGACTGCCATGTTGGCAGGATTATTTTTGGTATTCCCGACGAACCAGAGTTTTTATTTTCCAGAGGCGAAGTAGAACCTTCTCCACCAGTATTACAGATGGCAGTAGCAGTGGCAGTGGCAGTTCAGTTTCCCAGAGTAGTAGAGTTGTTTTCTGATGTATTTCCCGAAGAGCTTCTAGTCATCCCCCCAGAGAGAGATAGGGTTCACCATTGATTTGCTTCCGAGGACGACACCAGTGTCAGGAGGAGTCTATAGGATGGCACCTTCAGAGTTAGAGGTCTTGTACAAGGTGATTGAAGTACTTAGGACCAAGGGATTAATTCGTGCTAGTGGATCACCTTGGGGAGCCCCGATACTTCTTGTGAAAAAGAAGGATGGTACGTCAAGATTATGTGTTGATTATCATACCTTGAACTTTGTAACAATCAAGAACAGATATCTTCTACCAAGGATAGATGATTTATTTGACCAACTCAAAGGAGCGGTAGTATTCTCGAAGATTGACTTGCAGTCAGGGTACCATCAGATCATAGTTAGAGAGCAAACATCCCGAAGACAGCGTTCAGATCCAGATATGGACATTGGGAGTTCCTTGTTATGCCATTTGGAGAGACCAATGCGCCAGCCGTATTCATGGACCTTATGAATCGTATCTTCATGCCCTATTTGGATCAGTTTGTGATAGTATTCATAGATGATATCCTGGTCTATAGCGAGAGTGAAGCGGAACATGAGCAGCATCTCTGTATAGTCCTTCAGATTCTTAGAGAGCACTAGCTGTACACGAAGTTCAGTAAGTACGAGTTTTGGTTGGATCGTATCTCGTACTTGGGTCATATCATCATGAAAGGTGGAGTAGAAGTGGACCCCAGAAGATAGTAGCTATAGAGTCATGGCCAGTTCCCAGAACCATAGCAGAAGTTCGGAGTTTCCTAGGATTGGCTGGTTATTACCAGCAGTTTGTATCAGACTTCTCTCAAATTTTAGTACCAGTGACGCAGTTGACCCGCAAGGATGTACAGTTTGCTTGGACAGCAGAGTGTCAGAGTTCATTTGAGAAATTAAAGCAAGGATTAATGACGGCACCCATTCTCACGCTTCCAGATAGGACTGGAGGATTTTCAGTCTATTGTGATGCTTCCGGCAAGGGATTGGGATACGTCTTGATGCAGCATGGTAAGGTAGTAGCTTATGCGTCACGTTAGCTTCGTGATCATAAGAGGAATTATCCGACCCACGACTTGGAGTTAACAGTAGTAGTTTTCGCGCTTAAGTTGTGGAGGCATTATTTGTATGGAGATCGGGTGAAGATTTTCACCGACCACAAGAGTCTTAAGTATGTGTTTACCCAGAAGAATCTTAACATGCGTCAGAGGAGATGGCTAGAGCTCCTTGTGGATTATGACATCAACCTACAGTATCATCCTGGAAAGGCCAACGTAGTAGCAGATGCATTGAGCAGAAGAGTTGGAGTTTATTTCTTAACAGCACAGCCAGAGTTGTTAGCAGATCTTCAGAAGATGGGTATTGAAGTTGTTCTTCCTTCCAGTGTGGCATTGATGGCCAGTATGCATTTTCAGTCCTGTATAGTTGAGAGGATTAGGTTAGCTCAGTCAGTGGATTCTAAGCTTCAGCGGCTTAGGACAGAATGTGTAGCAGGACGAAGACCAGAGTTATGTATTCATGAAGACGGTACACTTCGACACGGAAGGCGTCTTTGTTACCTAGTGGTGATATCAGGCGAGAGATCATGGCAGAAGCTCACAGTTCGCAGTATTCGATTCATCTCGGCAGTACAAATATGTATCGTGATATTCGACAGCATTTTTGGTGGAATGGCATGAAGAGGGAGATAGCCCGGTTTGTCTCTCGTTGTTTAGTTTGCCAACAAGTTAAAGCTGAACATCAGAGATTAGCTGGACTTCTTCAACGTTTACCGATCCCAGAATGGAAATGGGAGCATATTACTATGGATTTTGTAACAGGGTTACCTAAATCCCCAGCTGAAAGAGATGATATCTGGGTCATAGTTGACAGACTCACCAAGGTAGCTCGTTTTATCCCTTTCAGAATCGGTCAGTCGATGGATCAACTTACAGAGATGTACCTCAGATTGATAGTCAGATTGTACAGGGTACCAATGAGTATTGTGTCTGACAGAGATTCGAGATTCATATCGTACTTTTGGCAGAGTCTTCAGAAAAGTTTGGGGACTCGTCTCAAGTTCTGTTTAGCTTATCATCCGCAGATAGATGGTCAGTCAGAACGCATGATCCAAACTCTTGAAGATATGTTGCGGTCATGTACACTCGACTTCGGTGGTTCATGGGAAGATAACTGAATCTCGTGGAGTTCTCCTATAACAACTGTTTCCAGGCCAGTATCCAGATGGCATCCTTTGAGGCCTTGTACGATAGAAAGTACAGATCCCCGTTAGCATGGGATAATATAGGCGAGAGGCATATGCTTGGTCCAGAGATGATTATGCAGACTATTGAGGTGGTCAGACAAGTTAGAGATCATCTTCGAGTTGCACAAGATCGCCAGCGTCATTGGACCGATTCTCATCGGCGTCCCCTTGAATTTTCTGTCGGTGACCATGTATTCCTTAGGAACTTGCCTACCCGTGGTGTCATTCATTTCGGCGTACGAGGACAGCTTATTCTTAGGTATATAGGACCGTTCAACATTCTAGACCGAGTAGGTGATGTGTCCTATCGTCTCACTCTTTCGCCGTCGCTACGTGAGGTACATGATGTCTTCCATGTATCCCAATTACGACGGTATATCCCGGATCCGAGTCATGTCCTTGATCATTCAGAATTGGTTGTTGGTACCAACCTTTCGGATGAGGAAAGACCCGTATCCATATTGGACCGAAGAGATAAGATACTCAAGAATAAGACTATTTGTTTAGTCCGTGTTGCTTGGGGTCATCACTCTTTTGGTGAGTCAACGTGGGAGCGTGAGGATGATATCCGATCGCGATATCCACACTGTTTGACTCGTAAGGTATAATATCTTCCTTATGTCTTATATTTTTAAATCCTTGCTTGCATGAATGATTGCTTGATTGACTGCTAGTCGTAGTTGCTTATGATTAGTATAGCTTGCCTCGACATCTCTAGTCTCTTAATTAAATTCCGAGGACAAAATTCTTTTAAGGTGGGTAGAGTTGTCATCCCCGTTTTTCGTTATCCGTATTTTCAGTATACGTATGCGGAATCCTGACACGTATTTTTACTTCTCCTGTCCTGCTAGCTAATTTTGGTTTAATCTTGCTTAGGTTCATCATGGCATATCAGGGTTTGACTTGGTTAATTTTTCGTTTGGCTTGGTTTATTCTCTTTGGTTCATCATGTTAAACCCTCCCCTTCTTCCTTTATAAACCCACCGACTTTTTTTCTCTCTTCATTATTTCTCATAACTCTTTCTTCTTCTCTATTGAAACCTCTTCCCCTCCATAGGCAAGTGCAACTTGCTTTATGAAGGAACCTTCCATTTTATTGTTCTAATCTCTTCGACGCAACATTCTAAGCTACTTTAGTTCTTATCATTTTGTATTTTTATGTATATATTTGTGTAGATCTAACTTTGTGCCTTTTTAGAGTTTTTTTGGGTTTTGATCTATCAAACCATCTTGTTTTCGAAAACTAAGAGTTCCATGTGGTAGAGAATTTGATTTTACACAACTTAGACTTTTGAAGAGTTAGATTTCGTTGTGTTTTGACCAAGTTATAGGAGTTTGAAGTTCATGGGTTCCATGGCCTTCTTCTCAGAATTTTGGAGAAGAAGAACAATGTGGGCGCATGGCATTTTATGTGCCCACAGGGACTTTACCCTTGGGCGCATAGCCCTATATATGCGCCCAAGCTTCCTGCCTTCCATAGTGCTGGCGCATAACTATGTGCCCACGATTTGTGTGGGCACATGGGCGCCAGGCGTATGACCCCCTAGGCGCATGTATCCTCTTGGGCGGATGTGTCCCAGACCCCCATTCTCTTAGGCGCATAGCCCTGGGTGCAAGCTCCAGGTGCATGCCTTCCCAATCTATTGTCTCTCCATGATACCCCCCTGCCTCACTCATATAGTGGGCGCATGGCTCCATGACTTGGGCGCATATGGCCATGAGACTTGTAGTGCATTCTGACTTGCCCCTTCCCCTTTGGGCGCATAACCCTAGGACCCATGTGTGGGCGTATGCACCCCCTTGGGCGCATGATGTCCCCATATTTCTATTTTTATGATTTTTGATATGAACTCGACATGAACACGATGTGAGCGTGACATGTTAATGGAATGATAATTCTTGATGGTGGCCCGTTGTGGCACACCCTTGACAAGTAATATTTATATGATAATCTGAACACGACTAAGATAATGAAAACTACATGTTTAGTAACCCGTCATGGTACACTCTTGACAAGTAATTTGACACGATAATTCTTGATGGTGGTCCGCTGTGACACACTCTTGCCTTGATAAGTAATTTTGATAAGTAACCTAACATGATAATCTTGATATGCTGTTGTGACGGCTATCTTGACTTGCTAAGTAACCCTTGTCTTGACACCGTAGATGGTTGTTCATGTATAAGCTACATGTCTCGTCTTGCATCATGTCTAGGACATGAGTTCCTAATTTTCACGGTCAGGGATTAATACTGAATCTGACTAGGATAATGACTAGATTGATCAAGTAGTTCATGAAAAGATTTTCCAGCTACAGGCAGTCCCGTTATCTGGGCGCTCTAATTGGACTTGTAGCCTGCCGTCGAGTAGGGCACATTTCCAGCACACTGTCATGTGTTGCACCCCCAAGCCACCTAATCCAACTCTCTCAACTCGTGACCGGATAACCTGGATTAAGTCTGCAGGGCTTGTGGCTGTTGGAACCTCTTAATGTATCTTGCTAGTAACTAGGCTTGTGATAACCCTAGTTAGTTAAAGTATCAAGCCGTATTCTTTGTTTGGCCGTAAATGTTGGATGGAGACCAATCCTGTCTAGTCTTGTCTAGATCCAGTATATGGCTATCTCAGGACATGTTTGCTTAAGCTTTAATCTTAGCAATAAATGGCTAGAGACCCGGTTCTGTTCAGGCGAAGGGTTACAATCCCGGTCCTTGTTTGGTTTAAGGATTGTAAGCTGGCTTCCGGATTAGTTCCTCGTCCTCTCGTCATTTGTTGCCTTATTTACATTTTAAGTTTTCCTATTATTAATTTTGTTCATGTGCTAATATACTGGTTTTAGTTCTTAAGTGAAGCCTCCCTTGTGGCACTTGCTCTTTCTGGGGTCTGACCCAGCTGATTTTGTATGGCCAGATTTTGGAGTAGCACCCGAGGATCTTCCAGCCTTCCAGCCAGATGGTGAACACTAGGCGCAACCCTGGCAACGAGTGGGTTTTATTTTGCTCTCCTACTCTATTGTAAATTATTCTTTTGAGGCGTTTAGCCGTCGAGCAAGTGTTAGCTCGTGTTAAATTTACATTCCTGTCAGCCTAAGGGCTGTAACATGATTAACAAATCCTAGGGTTGATCATGTATGACTTTAACTCTTGCTAGTCTTCGCATTTTGTATGAATAGCTTCATGATCATCTGAATATATAATATATGGGATGCCTTACTTTGTATGTCTGATGATCTACCATCTTGTTACATTTACTTGCTTGCTTGAGATTGAGACACTAGGTTTGTTCTTGACCTTAAGAGACAATTGGCTTGTAGTTAAACCCTCATGTATCTAGACAGACGTGACCGTATATCGAGGTGGGATTCACTTCAATGTATGCAGCTGGCTGTGTCTATCCCCCGCTCTCCAGTATTTAGGTTCTGGGGTGTGACTTCCCTCCAACAAGCACTCCAGATGGGGTAACACCTGTCCCTCGGGCAATGATGGAGGTTACCAATCTTCCACCCGTCCGAAACCAGACATCTGGACTGGTACCTCTCACCACTTCGCGAGGAGAGATCATGTGGGTGCATCAGGACTTAGTGCCCGAAGTTATCCAGGCGGTGTCATCTCCTACCAACAAGAAGAAGGACAGAAAGTCTAGATCCTGCCATACAATTTTAGCCGAAGCTGAGGAAGCAGCAGCCGTCATTATCCGGTCTGGGGCACAAGTCCAGCCCACACTGGGCAGTTCAGTCGAAGATCCTCAGCCGGCAACACTGCCTGCCTCTGATGTTCCAAGGTCGTCTCAACCTCCACCGGCGGATAAGTCAAAGCCAAAGGAAACCAGCTTCGACAGGCCACTCTGTAACGACGTACCTCAGGGGCTGGAAAGACCTTACAACTTTGACATATTAGCACAATTGGCTAATACGCCAGCAAAGTTGTCGTTATATGAGCTCCTAAGGCTCTCCAAGGATCTTCGTGTCACATTGAGCGAAGCACTCCAAAATGCTGACGCCTACTTAGCCCAGGTCAAGCCTCCAGGGGAAGACCCGTCAGCAGATCTATAGGACAACAATAGCACAGATGCAATGCCCAACATCATATTTACTCCACAGGGCATGTTGATCAAGTCCAACTTGCATGTTCGCCCCTTGTACTACACTGGATACATAGGCGACAGCAAGGTGGATCGGATGCATATCGACCGCGGATCGTCAATAAGCATCATCCCGAAAAGCTTGCTCCAAATTCTGGGCATCCCTATGCACCGGCTAGCGGCGACCGATACTGCCATTAGCGGTTTCAACTCAGGAAGGAGCTATCCCTCAGGGAAGATCCGATTGAAATGTCAGATTGGTGACCTAAAGACGGAGGTTACCTGCTACGTCATAGATGTAGACTCGTCCTACAATATCCTCTTGCGACGTCCGTGGATATATGACTATATGATCGTGCCATCCACCCTCCACCAGTGCTTCAAGTATGTCAGTAAGCACGACTTCGTGAAGACTGAATTCGCCGACATCGATCCCTTCAAAGGGGTTGAGTCTTATTATTCTTCGGAGGCTTGTCTATATGATGAATCCAAGAGGCACATAACGGACAAACTGGAGGCCATCACAGGGCTGGAGGAACCCTTGAGAATTCATCTCCAGGCCCGTAAACCAGGCAAAGTCGCACCCCTTGTCGCAACTTTACATAAAGAGGTGCCCGGTTCTCTCGCCCCAGCTGCACAGTCGAAACCGATGGTCATCCGACTCCCAAAGCCAAGAGCCAAAACCAGTCATAGGGCAGATGGTGATCCGATTGCCAAAACCCACTCAAAAGCAAACAGAAGACACAAAATCTCTTGTCGAGCCAATTGTCATCCGTCTTCCTAAGACGAGCCGGCAACCAAGTGTCGATCCGACACCCTCAGGCAATCCAATACCACAAGCTGAACCCTTGATGGCCAAGTTGCCCAAGACAGCATCCCGACCTCTGAGCTCGCAGGAGGTAGCCGAAGAGGACGTAGAACTCGCCAAGTACCTGGTTGTACAGGTGGATAGCCCCTCTCCTGATTATGTAATCCCTGTGGATAAAATTCCTTATTTCATCAATAAGAGGCTGTCGTTGGACTAAAAAAAGAATACTGCCTAGAGTGTCGAGTTATGTACATCAGGTACCTCTGAACTTACACTCTGTCCCCTCCGAGGAAACTCGTATTGCATCTCTCCGAGCGACAAGTCATGTATATTGATACCTCTGAACTTCCACTTTGATGTTTCGATAGTCATATATCACGTCCATATTACCTCTGATATAGACAATCTCCATGTTTAACACCTGTACACAACTCGGGATAAAAGACATGGTGTTAAGACCACAAAACCTATCACGTCCATATTACCTCTGTTGAGTTTTGTCTCGAATCTATTACTCGCACCACCAGTACGCAAAAGGGTAATAGGTCCACCAAAAATCATTCCTGATTATCGTGTGTCACGTCCATATTACCTCTGATACCGATATTCTCCCGACTTAACACCTGTGCCCAACCCGAGATAAAAGACATGGTGTTAAGACCACAAAACCTGTCACGTCTATATTACCTCTGTTGGGTTTTGTTTTAAAATCTATTACCCGTACCGCCAGTGCGCAGAAGGATAATAGGTCCACAAAAGTTATTCTAATCTATTACCCGCACTACCAGTGCACAGAAGGGTAATAGCTCCTTAAAACTTATCCTAATCTATTACTCGCACCGTCGGTGTACCAAAGAGTAGTAGGTCCACAAAATATCATTTACATCTATTTGCTCGCATTTTCAGATGCACAAAAGGGCAATATGTCCATAAAAAGTCATCTAGTAGGATGTCCTTCATCAAATACAAATGCTGTATTAGACCCTCTAGTATAAGCACCTCAGATACTATAAATAAAGAGTAGAGTGAATGTATTTTGCTTATTCAAAATCAGTTACATTCATAAGACTACATCTCAAAAAAAAGAGGAAATTCACTACTCATCAGCAACACATAGCTTGGTGAGAATATCGTGGAGCGCTCAATTCTCAGTCTAGCTCGGCGTTCAGCTTCCTGGGATAGCTTTTCAGCATCCTCAAGATATGCATGAGCCAGCCAATTTTCCTCTAATTTCTTCAGCGCACCATCTAGAGCAGCAGAGGCTCGTGTGACTTCATCAGTCTCCTTACAAATCTTCTATCTCTCCTGACGAGTGGCTTCGAGCTCAGTCCCCAAAGATGTCAGCCTGGCCTGGAGCTGGAGGAGCTGCTAGTTAGTTTTGGCTATGGCATAAATGGTGGTCTCCTTACGAGTTGAACAAATCTCTTCCTCTCGGCTCAGCTTGTCATATTTAAGAGACATCTTTTGGAGCTCCTTCTCCAAGGTGGGCTTGGTCGTCTCCTGTATGGCCTTCACCTTTTTTACGGCTGTTATAAGGAAAGCACGTTCCTGTTCTACTGCAGCAGACACATCAGCTCGTCGTAGTTTTTGCAATTGGATTAGGCACTGATCAGCCTCTGCCAGCTTGTGCTCCAGAAGGACGGCTACCCCTTCTCCACCCGAAAGTACCTTCAGTAGGTCAATCTGGCCTTGGGCTCAGTGACGGGCCACGGCAAATGAAGTCCCTCTCCTTGATGTAGCTTCTGTCATGCCCCGATTCGTAGAGTCATTTATTCACATATTTTATCTCTTGGAATCGATCGTCCTCGCTTGGGCGTGATGCCGTACAAGTCTGGTATTGCACTTGTACAAGGCAAAGATGGTACATAAGTGATAATCTTCAAATAGGAATATATCGCAGCGGCAGAAGCAGGCAAATTGAAGTTAATGAGGACAATCTTTCTTATTGAATAGAAGTATATCACTTCTTTACAGCAGCTGAGATAAAAGAATAACTTGAAGTCACACAGAGATATATAGAACTTTATTCTCTTTATTAATAATTGAAGAAGAGTACAAGACTTGTATTGAAGTACAATGTTGACAACCAATCTCACTTTACATTGAAAGCCAATTGAACAATGCTATACAGCTTGCATTTGATACTTGGATACATTAGATTACAACTCGATATACCGACTTGGCTTACAACTCACTAGTACAACTGATTACAATGTTCCATACATTATGCCCTTTATAAACAGAAGACATCATCTTGTACAAGGAGAGCTTCTGTATGCCCAACAAATCTTCGATGCCGCGGGACCAATCAAGCAAATCTTTGTGTGTAGAATATCCCAAGCACGAGCACCTGCCCACAAAAACGTGTGTCAGCACATCATCTATGTACTGGCGAGCAGAATCCAACCCACTCGCCTAAACCAACACTAACTGGTAAATTTTAGCAAGCATTTAATAGAATGATCTTTCTACTTGGGCCTAGCATCAGTTTACAGTTCATGGGCAATAATCATAGTGAAGCATGTAAACATATTCTTAGCAATATTCATGTGGACATATCATTTTAGCATTCTTGGTGTTATCATGCAAAGGCATCATTGAGGCATCGTTAACATTAACATCTTAAACATGTTATGACAATTCTTACTTCAAGCATTAATTAGCATGTATGTTATGTTTGAGCAATGATCATAGCAAGGCATCTTTTTAGCATACTGAATTTAACATGTTAAGCAGGTTCTCATATTAAAAGACTACGCATAGCATCATTTACTTGGCACGTTAAGCACGCAAGTTAAACCAACACATATATTGAGTATATCACATTTAAGTGATTTCTTACCGACAACCAACTCCCTCTTACCTGTATAAAAATATAGGATAATATGATATACTTACTCTGTCTGTACAAAACATTCGTTAGCATGCATCCTGACTACATGGTCGTTGGTGAAACTGTACCATAAAGGACTTTCCAACGGGTATTACGATGCACCATTCCAGGGTAGGTTGTAAGCCTAGCCGAATGTCCTGTAATACCTTGTGCCACCATAGCACGACCAATGTTTCCTCCTGCGTCGAATCGGTCCCGGTGCCCCAGGTACTGTTCGAGGAAACTTACTCAGACTTGTACAAGTACGTCCATGACCATGCGAATGCATGTCGACTCGATAACACAAATGCATGGTAATGCAACTGAAAGTAAGCAGAGCCAGCAGTTCAACATCTCATCTCAATCCCAAGCCGTGTTCAACGACTAATCATTACCATCATTCTACTTGGTGATCTCCATGATCCCAAGCCTCATCATTCTCTATTCATTGCACATTTCTTATAACATTCCTCTCAATGAGGAACCAATAACATTTCATTCATTTCAAAGGGACAACAGCTTTTTCCTTCATTTCATTGGGACAATTATCATTTATTTCATTGCTTATACAAAAATAGGCATCATCTCATTCCTTTACAATAGTTATACAGAGAGTACATGATTTAAGAGTCTCATTCAATTCATTGTGTTAATAGCATAGCCAGTTCTTTTCTCATGTCTCATTCATGCACCATCTCGATTATTTAAGTGATTAATTCATTTCATCAAGATTAAGCATAAGGGACATTATCAATTCATTCTCAGGCATCAAGTTATATTAGCAGCTCGAGTGTGATTCAATCAACAGTTCAATATTCATGTCTTATTCATTTCAATAATTCTCAACATAGGCATCTCTATTATTCAGCAACTAAGACATGGAACATTTAGGGACAATTCATAGTATCACGTTATTCCATTTATTAAGCATACAGGAATAAGGAGGAAGGAGGACAGTTCCACTCGCCTGCACAAAAGGGTCTTCTTATTCTGGTTGCACACATTCCACCTAAGCGTAGCTCCACCAGCGAGCCACGTTCCAACACTTAGTCTGTCTAGCCAGCTAAGAGAGACTGTATCAGTCTCAACTCTCTTGATCTCCAAAACAAGTCACGATCCAACATTCTGATCCCATCCAACAAGCCAACCAAATGCCTCGTGCGGAGCGGAGCATTACAGCTTCAACCCCTCGTTTTAGATGACGGTAGAAGCTCTCAACTATATTCCTCGACGATTTGTCCAGATTCTTCAAAGATGATGGTGTCGAAGGAATATCAGCCAAGGAACCTGAAGGTGTGTGTGAAGAAGGCATAGCGGAGCTTGACGACCATGTCAGAAGGGAAATAAACTCCGAGCGACGAGACTCCCGCACAGCGGTATTCTCCTCTTCCACAGCCCGAAGGAGTTGAAGACTAGGCAGAGTGGAGAGTTCAATCTCCGGGGAAGAGGCAGTTTCAATCAACCCTTCATCCACCGATGCTGGTATAGGAACCACTGCCTCTTCCATCGGCACTTCTGGTATAAGCGACTCTGAACTCGGCTCAGCTGGATTCTTTTCGATTTGAAGGAGAGAAGGTCCATTTCTTCTCTTCTGCAAGAGGTCCACCTCGACGTCGTCCGTTATCTCCTCCTCCACGGCTATGTCCACCAATGGCAATAAAGAAGCACAGCCTATAGATCCAGAACAACCGATAATCAGCTTGACTCGAAGGATATGAAGAAAGAGCGAATGAACCTCCTTGTCGGTAAGAA
Organism: Iris pallida; assembly: GCA_029216955.1. Classification (NCBI taxonomy): domain Eukaryota; kingdom Viridiplantae; phylum Streptophyta; class Magnoliopsida; order Asparagales; family Iridaceae; genus Iris; species Iris pallida. The sequence continues at coordinate 4,721,573 of JANAVB010037819.1, read as the reverse complement.
TATAACATAGCTTATCAGGGAAGGGAGGTGGAGACCATGGCTCATTTTATACAATCATAATTCCTCCCACTGCTCCCATATCCTTCTCTACAGCAATATCTGAATCATTTGTACCTATCACTCCATCCCCGGTCGACCCGAAAGGAGGTGTAGCGGGGTCGGCTGCGACCAACTGAGACCCTGCAGCCTCGATATGTGATTCTGTAAGGCTGGCACCTTCTTTGACCAAGGTGCCCGTAACTGGAGGAATCTCGAAAGCAGCACCGGGCTCCGGAGGGTTTATGTCTTCCAAAGCCTGCACAAAGGAAAAAGAGGGAAACAATAAGGTAAAATCCCAAAAGTAACATGGTGGTCGATCGAAATAAAATTTACCTCCAGAAGGGTTTCGGCATCACTGCCCTCTTCCGTAAGATCAGACCCTTGATTTCTAAAGGCAACCCGTTTATGAGAACGAGGCCTATCGGCAATGGAAGGTCCACGCTTACTTCGCTTAGGTGAAGGACTCGGCACAGGAGAAGGCAAGCTCGTCACCGGAGTACTCGCAGAGAGCAACAGATCGTTGTATTCATCCTCCTCTTCTGTATCAGTAGAATCGGAGTCAAAGACTTCAACGGCCTTCGCCTTCCCTGTCCTGTTCCTCTTTTTGGACTCCTCGCGTTCCTCTGCCAACTTAGTACCGGTTATGAAAATGGTACTCACATCGAAGTCGCGGGGAGGCCCATTCACAGAGACGTGGTAGAGGGCCGCCATGTACGAGATGTGCACCGAGCCCCCGGTATCAGGTAGAGAAAAGATAGTTTGGGTATAGACGGCACTGTAGTAATGCCAGGCTCGAATACCATCTAGGACGCCGCCCTCATAACCCAAGCAGAGACTTGGGTTGTCCAAAAACAACTGACAGTACCCAAATTGTCTAGAATATCGGCTGGGCAAGTAAGGTTCCAAAAAGACAACGTTACGGTTGAGGTATACCAGATGTGCAGGACGAATATTCTGCAATCACCGAAATATTTTCTCGGATAGAATCTGGGGCGTGACACTGCCATCAAGATAAAGATGCCTCATTTACTCATCGGTGAAAGGTGGGACCGACACAAAAAAAGGAGTAGCTGTCCACCCGTGCGAGCGCAACACGGCAGTCGAATATGGTCGAACAGGTCTAAGGTATATCATGATACTGATAGATGAATGCATCATTAATCGTCACGTTCCCCTTAGGACTAGGTCGCATCAGGGAGGGGCAATGCATTAGCAGCCACCCCATCAGGTAGTGGTAGAGTAGCTCAATTCGATTGAAATCCTTCGTAACATCACGAGCTATGGTTCTGGCCGTAAAGATGCGAAGGCCCTGATGGATGCTGTACACCGTGGCTGGGAGTAGAGCTAGCCTGTCTCCAAAGACTAACTTGACAGCAGGGAGAATCAGGTTGCGGCTAATCCTCTCAATAGAACCAGAACCCCCCGAGACCACACAGATCCTCAGCTAGATCATCAGAAATCCAGCTATGAGGCCTTATTGGATAAGGTTGGGTATCTTGATAGAAGTAGCTGAATGTGTCGGATTGGCTCCCGAATTTGTCACCAGAAGCTTTGGTCCTCTTGGCGCTTTGTACCTGGGCATCCACCACTTCTTGAGTCTGAGGGCTCCGAGGGACAACCCGGCCTGAGGTGCCAAGGTCGAATAAGTAACTGACCCAATCTTTGGTGTGAGGAACGGTCCCCTCAAAACTCGCATCTTTCTTCTTCGACATTTATTGACAAGTGCTATGATGACATAACACTTCCCGTTAAATGGCAAGGAACCCGGGAAACCACCGCTCTAATTCCTCAAACACCTCATTCGTGGGGGTATACTCTTCATAAACTTTGTCTCCCCAGGGCAACTTGGAGACGTCATGCATCTCGTGAAAGGCGAGCCCCATCTCCCCAGTAGGTGTAAAAAAGGTCCTCGTACGACGATTGAACATCTCGAGGAGCGCTATGAATAGCTTTGTGTTCATAATAAGACCATAGCAAGTGCCCTTAAGGCATAGTAGAGGCCGAGCTGCTGTAAAGTATCCCCATATGTCGACAGAATCTAGAATGTCAAGTTGACCCACGGAGGGGAACGACACATCCAATTCTGTAGCGACAGTCTGCCCATGGGATATGATCCTTTGCGAGCAATCTGGTTCAGAAAGGTGTTGATCCTGAGTTATGGGGTCCAGAGTTATGGGGTCCGCCATTCGCATCTCGATGGGCACCATGTTGAAACTTGACAGAGAGAAATAGCATTCCATCTGAGGAAGATGAATCGATATCCCGTTGGAAAGAAAATCCCAGCTCTCAGATAGCTCGAGGGTGCGGGGGTTCAAGACAACTATAGCATCTTCGAACAAGAAAGCAGACTTCAGATGAATGTCCTCTAGCTTCCCAGAATTCATCATACTGAATAAGTAAAAAAAATGATTGGTTCATGATCTACCTTAACCTGGCCTCAGGTTGATTCCGGGTGATCTGAGTCGACACACATTCGATTATCTGGTCTAGTCTTAAACCCAATACAGATTGGGCATATCCTATCAGGAGCTCCCTCGATGGAGCTGTGGGCAAGTTCACTGCAAAGGACAAAGAAGAAGTAAAGTTAGAAGAAGTTCATCCTTCAGCTATGCGGCTGAGCCAAACAGAACTTATGAGACCTAGTTATGAGGGATGCATTGGGAGGCTTAAAGAACATGAGACGCATGCAGCTCGGTCATACAGTGCTCATGCGACTCAGTCATGAGACACTTATACGACTCAATCATGAAGTGCTCAAGCGGCTCAGTCATGGGGCACTTATGCAGTTCATACGGCTCAGTCGTGAAGTGCTCATGCGGCTCAGTCATAATGCACTTATGCGGCTCAGTCATGAAGTGTTCATGCGGATTAGTCTCTGGGAACTCATGCGGTTCAGGTTCGAATGAGCAGCGCTTATGCGGCTCAGCCCATGCGGCCCTATCATACGGAACACATGTTGTCCAAATGATATAGGGCATGCATCGACCAGGCTTAAAGTACAGAGGCGATATATGATAGGCCCGCGCATAAAATATGCGATATGGCCATTCAAAATTTCAGTCGTCATCTTCCCATCGTCCTTAGCCTTGATAGGGGGTTACACGTCGGAGTGAATGGAAAGAGAGTCCGCCGCTCTCGATGGAGAGGAAAGTCCCTTCCCTTTGGCCGCAGCACCTATCGACTTGGAAGGTTTTGGAGCCATGGCTAAATTGAGACAGAAAGATGAAGATGAAGGAGAAAAAAGTGAAAAAGAAAAATCTCTCTCCAAATGACCCATATTTATAGAGTTTCTGAAGAGTGCCGCTTCGATTTTCAAGATCATTAAAGATACTGACGACGTTTGGGGATTTTATCCCTAGTCACCGTCGGCTTTATCTCGAAAAGAGAACCCAAATCCAAAACTGAATCAAGAAATTAAATGCAGCAGTGACAGCTGATAGCTGGATGGGGTCTCTTTGCGGCTCATGATTTCCCTGCGGCTCAAAATCCTTCTGTGTCTCGAAGTCTCGCTATTGCTCAAGATCTTTCTACGACTAAAGGTCTCTCCTGACTTGAAGACTCCCTGCGGCTTGACATATCTCCATGCTTCTTATTCAAATTATTCCAAATTTGTAATTTGAAAACTTTGAAGGGGGTCTTGTAGAAGAATAGAAAATATAGGGTTTATGTGGGTCACAATTTGTCGCATAAGTACTTTGGGCCAAACTGGTCCACATAAAGGAGAGTCGTATGACAAATTCAGCACCATATAAGGCCCGTTGATAACCAGACTAATTTGAGCCGCAGAAGAAAGATATGCGGCCAAGTTGATCCGTCCGTCTGATAAAGCTGACAAATTCTGTCAAAACTGACAAAAATGACAGCTCTGACACCCTGACAAAAAGATAAGACATGATCAGACAAAATGTCATGTTACTAAAAATAGGGTTCATGTGCTTAGACATAGTCATGCGGCCAGAAGGATTGCTACCCAAGCCGCGTGAACCTTATGCGGCCCTAAAGTCTCTGAGCTTTATGCAACCAAGGATGACTATAACCTAAGCTGCATGAGCTTTATGTGGCCCAAAATAAAGAATCTATGCGGCTCAAAAGTCCTTAATCTACATACGGACTAAGGAAGGCTGCGACTTAAGCCACATGAGTCTTATGCGGCCCAACATGACCAAAAACTGAGAGACTCATGCAGCTCAAAATAATTCCTATCCTGCGATAGGACACGTGGCAGGCTGACCAAGTCTCGACCACCCAGATTTGCTGCAATAAAATCCCAACAAATCTCTAGCTGACGGCCAAAGAGCGGGTCTTCACGTGCTGATTAACCACATGGCCACGGGCCATCTATGCGGCTCAAAACACCTATCACTATGAATAGCAGGGTGCCACACCCCTGCAGGAGGCTGGCAACCTTCGAAAGGCAATTTCTTTAAGAGCTAAAGATTACGTCGGATAGTCCAAGGAGTAAGGCAGAGTTGATAGACTTTCCCGAGCCTCCACCGTCATCCCCTAGAATAAAAAACTAAACAATTGTACTTAGATTATTTCCTAGGATTTCTTTCTAGGCTTTTCTTTGTACAAGCGAGTTTGCAATCAATTTTAGTATTTCTGTAATACTTGTCTTTGATATTTAATGGCAAACACACATTGTACCATATTTATTAGAGAAGATTTTTGAACTCCGGTGTATGTACTGTAAATTTTTGGATTTTAATCATGTGCATGATGTTCTTGTTCTAACAATTGTGTCAGTTAAAAAATTACTAAGATACTAAAAGATACAACAAAAAAACATATGTAAATTAAATGCAACAACAAACTCATGCATAAAGCCAGGAACCTGTCTCTTACCTGTCTCCAGGAAAGTGGAAGTATAAGTTCACACCATAGGACGTCCGAAATATGTATAAGAATCTCCCTGATTCCCCTTGTAGTACTATCAATATTAGGAAGTAACTCTTACCATGTGACTTGGTCAAGTAAAATTTTTTTTGCATCAACCTCCCCACCCCAAAATAATATAAATAACATAATAAAACATGTAGGTATATATACATGGTTGTCTAAGAATCTATTGCCGGTGGAGAAGAACCTAGAGGAGGAGGAGTCGATCCGATTACGGAAGCGAATGAGTAGGGTCTCGTCGACAACGGTTGTTGGTCCAGGCATCTCCGGTGGCATCGGTGACCGTAGAGTCGCTCATGGGCGAGTTGTTTGCTCCTTTGCCTCCTCCTTCGGTGGTTGTGAAAAAACTTTCTAGTGTTAGGGTTAGGGTTGGGGTTTGGGGAGAGTTGGGGATTGGAAATTATAATGAGGAGGAGAAATTTGGGGGGAAGAAGAAGATGATGGGTTAGGATTTATGATTTGGAAGGGGGAGGCTGAAGAGAGAAAAAATTTGTGGTGCTCTAGCAGGAGATGAGAATGAGAGAGAGAGAGAGAGAAAGAGAGAGAAAGAGAGGGAGAGGGAGAGAGAGAAGGGGGTGTTTGTGTGTGTGTTTGATTTTGATAAAAAAAATATGAGCAAAACCTAAAAATTTGGCATTCCCGTCGAGATGATTTGGGACGGTCCTAGAATTTATTTGGGACGGGAAATTT
>JANAVB010037819.1:4698445-4713445 GCA_029216955.1 Iris pallida | reverse complement strand
TACGAATTGGTGTCCAAGGATGAAACCTTGGACTGTGGAATGATTGATTTCATAGGACAGAGACTGATGATACCCTGTGTGTATCAGTCAATTCCACATTGGTGGGAATGGTTCAGTATTCTGCAGTAGGAGACTTCAGAGTGCCTTGGTCGATACTTTAGGATACGTGGTATATTAAAGGGGCCTTAGCATCGAAAGGAAAGAGGGGGGACACCTAGGTACTTAACAGATTAATATTGATATTGAACCCACTTTAAACCTCGAATCCATCTCTTATACATTACACCAGGATAGGAATTCAGGATATAGGCTACAAGAACCCAGGACCTGTCCAATCTGATAAGAGGAGGATGGAGAGAGTAGCAATTATACCATGGGTGGCTGTGACACCTAGGTATAGGCCTGTACAACTGTTTAGGGACCAAAAGGAGTACGGGCATACCAACAAACACGTTAGGGGAAGACATTAGGATATATGATATCTGCTAGAGGTATGGCATTTAGTGAACACTGGAATACTAGATGGATTGAGGTGAGTTGTGAACCAACAAGTAAAAACTCAACCTGATAATCTACTGGGTTCCTCACAACAAGTCCACCCCTATACCCTACACCAGGAAAGAAATGCAAGATATGGTCTGCAGGCTAGTACCAACTTACCTGTTATAGTAGTATCAACCTACACAAAGAATCGACACTGTAGGTGCCTGATACTGTCATTGGAAAGTAACCCAAGATTTTCTTGATGCACAGGGGATCCTGAACCATGGGTTCCCGTGGTACCTCACAGATTCTAGCATGGGCTAGGTGTGGAGTAGTGTCCAAGTTATGTATACATGGGGGTAGACTTGACAGGGCAGCACTCCCAAGTCTAGGAGACCTATAAGGATTAGGTACACATCAAGTCCTTAGCACCTGGGTAGTTCCTCCTCTTGCCTCTTTAGATATCACCTATATGGCCTACCTTAAAGTGCCTGCTCACATACCAATATAGGATACGTGGTCAGAGTGAAGATAACCCAAGAGGTACGATCACATAGAGACCTGTGTAACCAGATTTGAAGACAACTATGTTGATAATCAACTAGGTTAGCAAGGATACATGGGTGATATGGGGCTAAGTGTTTGTATCAGAAAACAATAGTCAAGGGAAGGGGACTAACCATTAGTCTATGGCTGCAAACAGGACCTGGGTTGTTCCTAATACCTATGGATAACCAAGACTACAACTGGTCGGCCAAACCTTAAGGCAGTCCTTGACCATGTAGAAGTGTATCAGTGAATCTCTAGATTAGATGAGTGGGTATAGAATTATATGGAAAAGACTTAGTTGATGAGGGTATTGGAAGGTTACCTCAAACCTGAACCTTACAATAGCAGGGACACACTCCGGTATGGATTAATAATACTAGGTTATAGAGACCTAGGTAGACAAATGTATCACCAGGCAAGAAGATAAAATGCAATATGTAGCAGACAATCCCATGCCCTGTTATATGGCAACCGTACCAGGGACCTAGTAGGAGAAAACAGGTGAGTTACACTCGAATTGTGGTCTGGAAAGGGGCATAGGACTAATGGGTGAAAAAAGGGGTGTCAAACAGTCTATAGGGAGACAAACCACCATACCTTAACATCAATACACAGGTGCTTGGGAAGAAGACCAATGCTTGTACCTAGGTCAAAAGTAAATAGAGGGTACCTTGGATCAAATGCACAGGTACTGGACTGCAGGTATATGTAGCAAAGCCATGTGGAGTACATAGGGGTGACAACAGGGTATGAGTAATTATCAACCAGATAGAGGTTTGTGAGTCCTTGCCTGGACAAATTAGAAATCATATGTTAAGGGAAGACACATGATAGACTGTGAATGTACAGTAGCAAACCTGGCTTATTACCTGCATACTGTAGGGTGTCATATATATATACAGTTTTGAGTAAGGACAGGTTGGCCAAATCTGATAAGTTGGGTTGCAAGGGTAGGAGAATACAAGCAAGTCTGGGTACTGGAGTAGAAGTATAACAGTAGGATAGCTAATAGGATAATATTTACTGTTAGCATATCATCTTAGCATTTCAGTAAAGGTTCACCCTTAATACTAGAGCTAGAGACTACAAACCTAAATGAAAGGGGGAAACCTAGGTCACTCATTAAGCCAATAATAAATTATTGATTTTAACACTTTTAATATTGTGTATTGATCTTTACAAATTATTAAATAGGTCATTTGGGCTTAGACTTGGCCTTGGATCTGTTACAGCAGTTCAGGACATCAGGCGAGTACAGTTTATTGTCTATTTTTAATATTTATTTTCACTATACTTCATTAATTGGTCATTGGTTATGTGATTTTATATTCTATTATAAATTGTTGAGTCGAGATATAAGAAGTACCAAGGATGTGTGATCCGACCATAGATATTATTTATTTTCTGCAAGTAGACCTCGTAGATATTGTTTATTTTCTGCAAGTAGACCTCGTAGACATTATTTATTTTCAGCAAGTAGACCTCGTACACATTGTTTAAATTCCTGCAAGTAGACCTCGTAGACATTATTTACTTTTCATGCAAGTAGATCTCGTAGACCTCGCGGTGTAGTGTTCCAGACTGATCACATATCAAAGGTACTTCTAACAGTTGGGAAGGTATTTTGTTATTTATTGATATTGATTTTTTCGTCTTTTTCTCACATCTTTTTTATTTATTTTTAAAACATATATTGATGTCTAACCTCTGTTATATAGTTATTTTCATATATTGAAACTGTATTATGTGAATTATACTCGTTCCATCCTGACTGGGTAACCAAACAAATTTTAGGTGATTGCGAAGAGGTCGAGCGCCCTAATCAGTATGGCCCGTACATGGGAGATTGAGTAGAGACGAACTTTGCTTACCAGAAGGAGTACGCAGCATCTGATCTTGCTGCGTTTGCTTAGTTACCTATAGTTAGTGCTGAGACATTGTAGTTGACTTTATTTGATTTTTGAAGACATTATAGTTGAGATTTATTTACAGTCGTCACACACTTTCTATTATGAGATGGTTTATTTATTTCACCTTCTAGATGTTGAGTGGTGATTTTGAGTTGTGGATTGTCCCTTATGAGTATTATTTTACTGCGTGGTTGTTCATCATATTTTTACAGCGTTCTACCACCGACTCTGCGGCGTAGGCTGGGCGTGCGTATGATTCTTGCCCACATTACTGTGGTAGGTCATGACACATTTTTATGGTGGCCCATGCAGGTCAACATTTCGTAAGGACAGCGAAACTGTAGTAGTACTTAAATTAGTCGTACTACTACGGGCCTGTGACCAGGACTAGGAATAGGGACCTAAGGACTGTCCCCGTGAGTTGAAATTGCGTCATTGACTTCTATACTCGACTTCAAATACCCTTATGCATCTTGTTTGAATCTTTCTATCGTCTAAAAATTTTCTTTGATTGCAGCCATGAATTCGCAAGACAGGAATAACGCTGTACTGAACACACCACCGACTGTTGTCGGATTTTTACCTACGAGACCCCTCCGACTCAGGGAGTCCAGCTTATTCACCAGGGCGGTCCGGCCCAGCCGCAGTACTCGAGGTTCCGCAGGGATGACATTCAACCTCCACCACAGTTCCCTCCGCAGACTCCAGCACCAGCACAAGCACCCATTCCTCCACCGACACCAGCGGTCTATCCACCACCTGCGATGCATCCAACACCAGCCATGTACCCTACGCCGATGATGCAGCAGGCACCCTTTATGTACCCAGCACCTACTATGCACCCAGTACCAGTGATGTACCCGACACCTGCGCTACCTCCGCCACCGGCACTGGACAATATTACCCTCCTGGGAATTTTTCAACAGCAGGCCAACATCTTTTGCGATACCTTACGAGAGGCTCTTCAGCAGAGGGAGGCTCCCCAGCAGCGCCCTGGGACGTCCAAGAACTTCATGGACCTTAGGCCCAGAGATTTCCATAGGACAGAGGGAATTATCTATGCTGACGAATGGTTGGAAACATGGAACGGTACCTGAAGATGGCCTGCGTCTCAGAAGATCTAAAGGTGGAGTCAGCTAGTGGATAACTTTTTGTCATCGCGTGGACATGGTACCAAGGCGAGCCTCGATTTTCTGCCCCAGATGTAACTTGGAAGGAATTCAAGCGACTGTTCAAGAAGAAGTTCTACCCGTACGTGGCACGAGAGGCGTTAGTGAGCCAGTTCGAGCACCTGGAGCAAGGCAACCACACTGTCGACGAGTACACATCTGAGTTTTCTCGCCTCAGCTGCTTCGCGGAGAACTTAGTCAGCAACCCGGAAGACAAAGCACGACGGTTCAGGAAGGAGCTATCTCACGAGATTCGCTTAGCCATCGCCACCAGCCGAGCTACTACCTATGAGGAGATTCTGGAGGTCGCCCAAGCGGTGGAAGAAGAACTAAATTACAGACCAAAGAGGAGTCGAAAGACTTTCTCAGGGAATAGCAACCAATCAGCCCCGACGAAGCGTCCCTAATTCCAGCCGAAGGCCTCTCAGCACCAACATCAGCAGCAGTTCCAGCCTGCTGGTAGAACCCCAGCATATCAGCAGAGCCGAGTTCCAGCCCGAGCCCTGACTCAGCAGCCACAGAGACAGCTACAGCAGGTCCCATCATACACTCATTGTGGGAGGAGCAAACACGTTTGGGACGACTGCAGGAAGAGACTCGGAGCATGCTTGTATATTGGATCTCCATCGCATCAGCTGAAGGACTGCTTACTAGTCCCTAATCGGACATGACGTGAAACGGTTGTTTGCCATTGATTATCGTAGAACAGAACAGTTTTATAGAAGGAATGAACTTTGACTCACAATTACAAACTCGCTTGTACAAAAGAGAGCCTAGGAACAAAACCTAGGAAAAACAATCTAAGTACAATTATTTAGTTTAGATTCTGGAGGGGTGACGGTAGAGGCTCAGAAAAGTGCTATCGACTCTGCCTTACTCCTTGGACGATCGAACGCAACCTCGGCTCCGGTGAAGAAATGCTCTCTCTCTGCCCGGGTGTGTGTATATCTCTCTGTGTTTGTGCGAGGGAATAGCACCTTGCTATTTATAGGAACTCATGAGTAATGGGGTGCACAGCCACGTGGCTAAGTTTGGGCTACATCCTTGTAACTTTGCCTCAAGAATTGGGCAGCTGGGGATTGGTTAAGATTGATCATGATCTGTTTGTTGCACTAAATCCGAACTGTTAAGACTTGGTCAATTTTTGCCACGTGTCTCAACTGCTACTCTGTGGTGAGCCACATGAATGATGCATCCTGGCTGAGCCGCATGAAGGACTGTCCCATAGCCGAGCCGCATAAAGAGTGTCTCATGACCGAGCCGCATGAAGGATGTCTCATGACCGAGCCGCATGAAGGACGTCTCATGACCGAGACGCATGAGAGATGATCCATGCTCGAGTCGCATGAGAGTTGTCTCATGACTGAGCCGCATAGAGGGTGTCTCATAGGTGATCCGCATGAAGAGTCTTCTTTGGAACTGTGTACTGTGCCAGATATCATGATAATTTTCTCGTCTTTTTAGGAGCATGTCACGTCTTGTCTTTATGTCAGAGCCATCATCTCTGTCAGGGCTGTCGCCTTTATGTCAGAGTAATTATGGCCAGCTGATTTCAAACTGCATAAGGCTTCCTGGTATCTGTGGGCCGTATAAAGCTTTCTGAGCCGCATGAAGCTCCCAGGTATTTTGAGCCGCATGAAACTCTCCAGTTTAGTTTTTGAGCCGCATGAAACTTCCCAGTTTTTTAGCCGCATGAAACTCCCCAGTTTTTCAGCCGCATGAAGTTTCATGTTGATTTTGGGCCGCATAGAAATTCATATTCTTTTCCATGCTTCTACAAGATTTTAATTTGTAAAATTGAAATACTTTGAATAAGAAGCATGGGTATATCCGCATAAGCTCTTCATGCCGCATAGGCTTCTCTCTAGCCGCATACTAGTTTCGTGCCACGTGGGCATCCCATTACTTCGGCATTAATTACTTAGATTTGCTTTGATGATTTGGAGCCGTCTTTTGCATGAAAGGGGATAGAATCCCAAGAGTCACTTTTATCCTTTAAGCAGCACGAAATCCGAAGCGGTGTCTATCGATTTACATGCCTCTGCCAGCCTATAAGTACGAGTAGTTTTGAGGAGAGAGAGGTTCCTTCTTTCTTTCTTCCAACTTTTTATTGCCCTAGTCGCCGTCTTCTCTTCTCTCGATCATCCATGGCTCCCAAGGCTTCCTCTAGTGCTGCAGCGAAAGGCAAAGGACTTGCCTCCTCGTCGAACACGGCGAGTTTGATTTACCCCGACGTTCATCCTCCTATTAATGGTAAGAGCGTTGGGAAGAAACTGCATGAATCTGAACCCTAACCAATAGCTATGTCGCATGTTTTATGCGCGGGCCTTTCTCTGTTATGCCTCGGCATAGTTGATGCTCTTTTCGTCTTCACTGAACTGTTGAAGTTCTGTGTGATGAATCCACATAAGCTGTGCCTTATGGGCCGCATGAGCGCCTCATTACTGAGCTGCATGGGGTATGATTCATGTCCGAGCCGCATTAGAGATATCTCATGACTGAGCCGCATGAGAGATACCTCATGACTGAGCCGCATGGGAGATGCTTCATGGCCGAGCTGCATGAGAGTTGCTTCATGACCGAGCCGCATGAGAGTTGCTTCATGGTCGAGCCGCATGAGAGACGTCTTATGACCGAGCCGCATGAGAAATGTCTCATGACAACATAAGCACCTTATGAACTGGGCAGCATAAAGACCCACCTAACAGAGCCGCATAAGCTCAGAAAACATTAAGTGGTTTTCTCTGGCTATCTTCTGACTTCTTTCTTTTTTCATTTTTAGTGAAATTGTCGATCAATCCTTCGGGAGAGCTTTTGGTAGGTCAAGCTCAATCTACTGTAGGTGTGAGGTTCGGCCATGTGGTCGATTATGTATCAGCCCAAATCACTAAAGATCAATCTGAGGACAGGCTGAGGGATATCAGAAACCAATCCTTCTTCTTTCTCTTGGGCATGATGAACTCAGGGAAATTAGGGGGCACACATCTGAAACCCGCCTTTCTCTTTGGGATGCCCTAACTGTAAAGAACTCCAGCGTTCTAGATTTATCTGAAAGTTGGAGTTTTTCTTCCAACGGGATGGCGATTCATATTCCTCAGATGGAACGTCATTTCCCGTTGTCCTGGTTTAATATGCTGTCCATCGACAGAAAAATGGTGGACTCCCTAACCCTGAGCTAGTAGGGGATGTTTGTGGGTGATATTCACTATAATAAAACATCGAGGTCGGTAGTTGTAAGCAATATACAGATCAGCCGCTTTGTGATGGGGTTAGCCCCGGGCAGTTTCATAAACGTACAGGGTCCCAACTTTCGGTTCTCCCAAGCTGACACTTTTATGAACCAGATTGCTCAAAAGGGGTCCTACCCCACTGGTGGGCTGCCACTGCTGAACTGGATGAACCCCACCCCTTCATCAATAAATTTGACCTTGTGGATCTTGCGGACGTATAAGGAACTCCTACTCGAGATTGGCCTTTATCATGCCATACGGGACACTTGTTATGGTCTGTCCCTAAATAAGAAGCTGTTCATGGCACTTCTCGAGATGTACAACCATCGTACGGGAACCTTCTTTACACTTGGAGGGGAAATGGGACTCGCTCTCCATGAGATGCGTGAAGTCTCCAAGCTGCCCTGGAGAGATAAAGTTTTTACGGCGTACACCCCTACCAGTGAAGAATTTGAGGAATTGGAGCGGCGGTTCCTGGGTTTTGTGGCTGTTTATCGAGAATTGTTATGTCATCATAGCACGTGCCAACAGATGTCAAAAAAGAAGAACGATAGCTCGGAAGGAAATCTTCCTCATACCAAAACTTGGCTTAGCTACCTGTTTGAGCTAGGTGCCTCAGGCCGGGTTGCGTCTCGAAGTCCTCGAACCCGGAAGGAGGTACAAAATCAGGTGTTGATTGCCAAGAGGGTTAAAACCACGGGTGACAGATTCGGGAGCCAATCTGACACCTTTAATTATTTTTATCAAGATATCCAGAAGATGTCTGATAAGACTCTCCTGGCGGAATTTCTGATGCTTTGGCTACGGATCTGTGTAGTTTCGGGAGGGGATGGTGCTATTGAGAGGATCAGCCGTAACCTGATACTTCCCGCGGTGAAGCTAGTCTTTAGAGGTAGGCTAGCTCTACTCCATGCCATGGTATGCGGCATTCATCGTGGCCTCCATATTTTCTCGTCCAAAGTTAATGCTCGCAATACGGCGAAGGACTTTGAACGAATTGAGCTGCCCTACCATTATCTAATGGGGTGGCTGTTAATGCATTGCCCGTCTTTGATGAGGCCTGGTCCAGAGGACGACGTGACTGCTGATGATGCCTTCATCTACCAGTACCGCCGTATGCCCTGGGAGTACACTACTATGCCAGCTTGTCGGATAGCGCTGGCACGAGTGGACAGATATTCCTTCTTCGTGTTTGTTCCTCATTTTACTGATGAAGAAGTAAGAGACGTGCATCTTAATGGTGCTGCATCTCCCCAATTCTTGGCCGAGAAGATGCTCCTCTGGTTGCAGAACATTCGCCCTGCACATTTGGTGTATCGCAACCGTAATTTCGTCTTTTTGGAGCCTTAGTTACCCAGTCGATTCTCCCGATAATTTGGGTACAGTCAAATGTTCTTGGACAATCCTAGCTCCTGCCTGGGTTTTGAGGGTAGCGTTCTTGACGGCATCCGGGATTGGCACTATTATAGTGCGGTTCATACCCGTGGCAGCTTCTTCGTTCCCGATGCTAGAGAGTCGGGACACATTTTGTACATGGCGGCCTTGTACCATGTTATGGTGAATAATCCCCTAAGAGATTTTTGACCCAAGTACCAGCTTCATTATTGGTACTAGCTTGGAGGAGAAGCCAAGGACCAAGAAGGGGAGGACAGTTGATGTGTCTGACTCGGAGTCTATCAACGTGGACGAAGAGGATGACCCTGATAACTTGTCTCTTCCTGCAGACGATTCGGTGGTAGATCTGCCCCCTGCTGCGCCTAGTCTTTCACGAAAATGAAGCAGGCATGAATCCTCTATCGACGACATAACTTACCCCCGAAAAAGGGCTATGGTCAAGCCTCGCGGGCCGAGCATTATGGTGAGAAGTGAGGACGTCGAAGCCGTTTCGGAGGTGAATCGAGTTACGACCATCTTTTTAGTTCTTCCTTTCTGAAATATAATTTGATCATTTTCCTTTTCTTTGTAGGCGTCAGGAGAAATGAACTCCCCAAAGTCGGCTACCGCCTCTGAGGTTGACCTGGCTATAGCCACCTTAATTGGTGCTATGACTGACGAGCTTCCTTCCACCACGATGTGGGCTTTACCGAATCAGTCCCCGAGGTTACTGAACCTCAGCCGGTTGATAACGATCCAGTTGTATCCACCTCGGTGGCGGCTGGGGCAGAGAAAGCAGCTGCAATTGGCTCAAGTGTTGCCGTTGAAGAGGATATGGTGGCTGTGAGTGAGCCTCAGCCTCAGCGACCCTCCCCTGGTAAGCTATGTCATGTCTTGACTAGTGGGGAGGTTTATTTGCTCTATCTTCATATCCTTCGGGTTAAGTTGATCGATGGTTGTTTCGGACATACAGGTCCTGCTTCTTCGCTGTCGACGACGGACATCATCGGGGGAGAAGTCACCACGGGGTTCTAGTGGAAGGAAGTATGCCTCCTCCTCCTCCAACTCACATCGAGGGCCTCCTACCGGATCGAGTTCAGGAGGTCAAGTAGTAGAACTGTCGGGGCGAGAAAAAATGGTCCTTGCACCCTCTTCGATTAATGTAACTCTATTACCGGAGGTTGACCTCTCTTCACTGTCCAGTCTTCGAATCCTTTGGGCTACGGAGGAAGAGATGACTGCTATTCAGGCATCCTATCGCTCAGAACTTGCGTCCTTAGTGATAGGGGCATCAAGCTCTGGTGTATCTTCTTCACAACCGTCTTCAACTCTGCCCGCTACTCTTCTTTTGACACCGTCTTCTTCGGAAGTTTTGGATGAATCGTCGAAGGACGTGATTGATAGTTTTTACCTCCATCTAAAGCGAGGGGTCGAAGCTGTCCTGGAGAGGGGGACATCTTTTGTATTGGCTCGTCAGTGTGCCCGTGGCCAGATTGAACTCCTCAGAACAATCCCGGCGGGACATGGATGGTCAAGCTCTTGGAGCCCAAATTAGTAGAAGCTGATCAGCTCGTGGCTCAGTTTCAAGGACTGTGACAAGTCGATATGTCTTTAGCAACAGATCAGGAGCATGCCTTCCTTTTAACAGCCATGGAAAAGGTAAGGACGGTACGGGATACATCCAAGCCTACTCTAGTAAAGGACCTTCAAGATCTATCTCTGAAGTACGATCAACTAAGCCGCAGAGGAGAGGACTGTATCGTTCGGGAAGAGGCGGCATCTCGTGGGATAGCTGATACCAACGAGCAGATCCTCCAGCTTCAGAGGAAATTGGCTTCTTTAGAATCTGAGCTCCAGGCTTCCCGTAAAGATAAGGAGCTAATTTTTTGAGAGACCGACCAGGTCACCCGAACCTCTGCTGCCTTAGAGCGTGCATTGAAGAAACTTGAAGACGGTTGGCAGGCACATGCGCATCTGGAGGATGCAGAGAAGTTGACTCAAGAGGCCGAGCGCCGGGCCATACTGAGGATTGAGCAGTCGACGACCAAGCTGAAGGACCGTCTCCGAGAACTGTGTGTCGCCGAGCCGTGATCAGATTTTTCTCTCTTTCATTATTGTATCCCTCTATTTTTTTCTTTTTTAATAGGGACTTGGTCCCAGGAAAATATAGGACTTTTGATTTTAAATGAATGAATATTTTTACTATATCCTTTATTTGTGGTATCTGTTGTGTTCGTATAGTATTTTTGGTGTTACGGTACTTGCCCCACTGGGGGACTTTCTGTGGACCTATTACCCTTGGTATACCTTGGTTTTAGGTATGGATAATAAGCTCGATAGAGATACCTAGAACGACTTCGTGGCATGGCGGACATGGAAGTTCTTGGTATTAGGCGAAAGAATACCATGGAACAGCTGGGCTCCAGAGGCATGTAATGGTGAAGAAAGAGGCGCATGTACTAGAGGACCTAGTACAGCATTTGTGGTCAACTGCGGACATTTATAACGATTGTGGACATTTGTGGTCAACTGTAGACATTTGTGGTTAACTGTGGACATTTGTGGGCCTATTATCCTTGGCGTACCGTAGTTTTGGGTACAGATAATAAGTCGAAAGAAAACCAACATACTTACTCAGAGGTAATGTGGATGTGGTAAATATGGGGGTTTTACAACGGAGTCTTCCTACTCAGAGGTAATGAGGACGTGGCAGGAGTGGACTCAACGAAGAATACATAGAACAACTCAGAGGTAATATGGACATGGAAGTTCTATGTAAGGGGCGATTTGTTTATGATGGAAGAGAAACAACTCAGAGGTGACATCGACGTGGTTGTTTCAAAAATTTTGTGGACCTGTTACCTTTTTTTATGCACTGAAAGCGCAGGTAACAGATTCTGAGAAAAATGCTCCTCTAAGGAGGAAGTTCAGGGGTATGATCATACATGACTTGCCGGCCAGAAGATGCGATATAAATAAATTTGGGGTAACTAGAGTGTGAGTTCAGCGGTACCTAAGGGTACATAACTCAATAATCCGGTTGCTTCGGAGGGTGTCGTTTAGACATAATATTTCTTCAGGAACTTGTCATTGATGGGCTTCATGAGCAAGTCTCCGTTTTGCTTTGCGAGATGGTAAGCACCATTGGAGAATACAGCCTCGATGATAAATGGGCCTTCCCACTTGGGCTGGAACTTGTCGATGGTTTTATGAGTCATAACCATCGGCCCTCCGAACTGCCAAGACGAGATCGCCTACTTGGAATGTTCTCAGTTTGACCTTTTTGTTGAAGGCTCCAGAAATACGTGCTTGATAAAGCTCGATTCGTTGTTGAGCTAGCAGACGCTTCACAACTAAGGCCTCCAATTCTTGTAGCCGACGATGGTAGTTATCATCTGACGTTAGTCGGTAAGTGAGGGCGACGCAGAACGAGGGAATTTGAGTTTCCAATGGGAGAACTGCCTCACTTCTGTACACCAAAAAGAATAGTGTATTCCCAGTGGCTGTCCGGACTATAGTACGGTACGCCCATAAGCATTCGCCAAGCTTTTTATTCAAGTCGTATTTATTTGAGGACACGAACTTCTTGAGCAGCTTGATTATGGTTTTGTTGAATGCTTCAGCCAGACCATTAGCCGCCGGGTTGTACGGTGTTGAAGCAACATTCTGGATTCGATGTTTGTCACAAAATCAATAGAAGGCGTGGCTTGCGAACTGCGGACCATTGTCGTGGATGATCCCCCGAGGTAGTCCAAGCGATAGATGACGTGATGCTTGATGAAGATGATCATGTTTGATGTCTTCACTTCAGCGAGCGGGACAGCTTCCGCCTATTTGGAGAAGTAGTATGTAATTGCGAGTATAAAGCGTTGTCCTCTGGATGAGGACGGGGTGATTGGACCAATGATATCCATTCCCCATGCCTCAAATGGCCAGGATGCCACCGTCGAATTTAGGAATTCGGATGGTTGGTGTATGAAATCCGTGTGGACCTGACAAGCTTTATACTTTTTTGCATAGTCTATCGCATCTGCTACCATCGTAGGCCAGTAATAGCCCATCCGACGAAGACGGTCTTGCAATTTTGGGCCTGGTTGGTGGGCCCCATAAACGCCATCGTGAGCTTCGTGTACGGCTTCTTTGGCTTCCGTACCTGACAAACACCAGAGCAGTAATCCATCATAGGATCGTCGATAAAGTATTTTTATCTTTGTATCGTAGAAGAATCTGAGAGAACGTCTTCTGATAGAAGTAGCTTCTTTCGGGTTTTCCGGCAAGATACCATAGACTACGAAGTCAATAAATAGGAGTCTCCAGTCCTGTGTCTCGTCGACCGTCGGGGCAGAATAACTCACAGCAAATTGAACGTTGTTCTTAGGACAAACCAATTCATGGCCTATTATGTCGACCAAATGATGAGTATGATTTAGAACTGCCAGGGAAGCGGCAAGACCTGCTAGGGCATCGGCTTCAATGTTCCGAAGTCTAGGAAAATGTTCTATGAAGAATCCTTTCAGGAACGTAAAGATGGCGATTGCTATTTGATGGCAAGGGATCATGTATTCATGGCGAACTTCATATGAAACCCGAATCTGATTGACGATTAACTGTGAATCGCCATATGCTTCCAGGTACTCTACCCCGAGTTCCTTCGCAAGTCGGAGGTCGATAACCAAGGCGTTGTACTCGGCCACGTTGTTTGAACAAGGTTCCATGAGGGAGTATGCCCGATTAATCACCAATCCAGAGGGAGAAATCAGTACCACTCCGACCCCAACGACGATATTGCCCTTGGGCCCGGTTCTTGAGGCACCATCGAAGAACATTCGCCAGACGGTATCATGGGAAGCCATGTTTGAATTGGCGACCTCGTCTGGAATCTCTTCATATATTCTGGTAGCCTCCGAACCTGTATGAGCAGCTAAAAGTCTGCCAGAGCTTGACCTTTAACAGCCTTCTGCGGGACGAAGTGTCACCCCAGTTTTCATGAACAGGGATATTTTGGTCATTTTCCACCTTAGAATTATTTTGGAATTATTTATTTATTTATGATATTATTTTGGGGTTAT
Source organism: Iris pallida (assembly GCA_029216955.1). Lineage (NCBI taxonomy): Eukaryota > Viridiplantae > Streptophyta > Magnoliopsida > Asparagales > Iridaceae > Iris > Iris pallida. The sequence goes on along the minus strand of JANAVB010037819.1, from coordinate 4,699,661 downwards.
TTAAGTCGGGTTCGAATTTCAACTCAATCCGACTTGTATCAGGGACCCAGGGTAGTTTTGACTCTAGTGGGACCCACACATTAGTTAGACATGGCCAACATGATATTATTTTTAGTTAGTGGGTTAGACTAATTATTCATGGATAGGGTTGGTTAATTTAGAGACTTAACAATGACTAGAATAGCCTCAACCTTAAACCCTTTCCTAATTTTAATTAAATAGATTAGTGGGGGGGCTTTTTAGTCATTTCAATAGGAGACACATGGCCTATTATGGCCGGCCATAATAGGGATAGGGATGAGCCTCCCATTTGTTATTATCCACTCTAAATTTCTCTCTCTTGTTCTTCTCCAAATTTTGAGAGCAACCTCCATTGATTTCATCTCCAAATCAATCATTTCTTCCACCAAATCTTCTTTATTTCTTCTTTACTCCATGGAAGGAGGGTGCTAGCCAAGTTTGGGAGGATTTGGCTTTGGTTCGTGTCCATTTGGAGGCCACTTCGTGTCGGTGTCGTGTAGGAAGGATTTCTCTTAAAATCTCTCTCCCGGAAGGTATAATCTCTCCTCTATTCCACTCCTACATGCATATAGGATTATTTTGAACCCATAGGAATGACCCCCATGGTTGTGTCTCTATTTGTTTCTATTTCGTGTCCATTTGGAGGTCATAGGAGTGTCCTTTGTTGTGTTTTGTGTCCATGTGGGTAAACCCTATTTTGGACACTTGTATTTTGATATATTGTAGGAATGATTATTTATATTTAATCTCAGATTTTTAGATTTGTTAGGATGAGTTCTTTATGGTATCTACATGTATCATTCCTATTTATATATGTTATATATATATATATATATATATATATATATATATATATATATCATTGTTCCCACCGCTTCCCTCTCCCCGTGGCATCTCCCTGCGCCCCGAGTGGCCCCAACCCGGATCCTCTCCTCCCCACCACACCGCGCTTGGCGTCCCCGCGGCCACGGAGCTCTCATCCGTCCCTTCAGAACCGCCCCCTCCGACTCCCCCGCCTCCGCCTCGGTTTCCCTCGCAGGCGCCTCCTCCAGTTTCTCGCAGGCGCATCCTCCCGTCCCCTCGCAGGCCTCCCCCTGCTCCGTCGAAGCCCCCCTCCCGGAGCTCCCTTCCACCCGCGGAGCTCCCTCCCCCCCGCGACTCTCTCGGCTCCCTCCCCCCGCCCGCCGCCCACCTC
>JANAVB010037819.1:4636166-4688586 GCA_029216955.1 Iris pallida | reverse complement strand
TATTCCTATTTGGTGTGTGGGATTAGTGATAGAGAGAGGGAGAGATTAGAGATGTAGAGATTAGTATGAGAGTGGAGGATTAGTGTTGAGTATGTGAGATTGAGAGTGAGTTTGAGAGTGAAATGAGAGTAGGGTGTAGAGTGATGGAGAGGAGGGAGTGAAGGATGTAAGAGAGAGGGGGGAACCTGCTGGCTAAAACAGCAGCAGCAGCATGTAATCAGTCCCCACAGGGTACTGATTTCACAGCTGTAGTAGCATCATTTGCTGCTGCAAATACAGCAGGGGATGGGGAATCAGCCCAATAGTCAGCCATAGATCAGCCCATTTCAGGCCCATGAACAGCCCCATATCAGCCCACTTGACAACCCATATTAGCCCTTAGTATCATTTATTCACTCACCCTTCCATTCATGCATTCTTTCATTCCAAATCATATCCATTCATTCTTTCAATTCATCCATTCCCCATCCATTTAATCATCCACTTGTTCATCCATTCCTTCATCATTCACCCATATACAAATTCATATATATATATTCCATTCATTCAAATCAAATCATTCAATGCATTCCTACACAAAAACTCATTCATATATCCATTCATTCATTCAATTTTCCTTTTCATTCCATCTTTCCATACAAAATCGTACACATCAATCACCATTCATTCATCACTCATCCTTTTCCAACTCAATCCAGTCCCAAAAACCCTTAGGTGGTTGTGTGGGTGTGTGTGGGTGGTTAGCTAATGTTAGAATATTATAGGGTAAGATAATGTGAGGGTAATCAACATGTGTCATAAGATGGACTAGATGACCTAGGTACTAGGATTTTATGGTAGGTAATGTTAGTATAGGTTAGTGTCTAGCTATCCTAGGAAGCCTAGGTTAGTATTCCAACGTTAGAGTGGTATGTGCAAGGTACTGGTATTTATCTTGTGAAGCATAAATGTAGGTAATTGCCTATAGCTAAGGTAAGTGATTTAGGGTTTTAAGATATGGTTAGGATTGGGTTCCCTTGGTTGCTAATGGTCAGATATAGTGCTCCTAGACTAGTTTTGACTTCGGTTGACCATTTTGAGCAAAAGTCAACAAAAGTCAACCGAGAGTCAAACTTAGCCTATAAGTGACCAGAATTGACCGAAACCAAACCAGAGTTGACTAGTTGACAAAAGTCAACAGTTGGTCAACATTAGACTAGTTTGACCTAAGGTTGACCCAGAGTTGACCAGAGTTGACCAGGGTTGACCAGTTAACCAAAGTCAACTGTAAGTCAACCTAGGACCCAGATTGACCTAGTTTGACTTGGATTGACTTCTTGTGACCTTGTTTGACCTTGGTTGTCCTAGTGTAACCTAGTTTGGCTCAGTATGACCTAGTTTAGCTTGGTGTGACTTAGTTTGACCTAGTTTTGACTTAGACTTACATATCATGACTTAAATTAGTTTCCTTTCATTATAGAACCCTGTTGACTCATGGTATCTCATCTTAGGTCTGTGATTACTCTGAGCGTCTGTTCACCTTATCAGCTCAGGACCATAGGCGAGTACATTCACTGATAGTTTTTATTGTCTTGATATCTGCTATATCCGATTCAGTTGTAGTGTCTTACTAGATTTTCAGTCACGATAGTTCACAGACTAGTATATGTTGGATCATGACATAAGATGTTATTCCTGAACTTCCTTGGTATATTGGTACACGATATTTCTTATTTTATGTGCTATACAGACATCGATTTGGGAGTGGGCTGGCACCCTGCTTTTGAATCCCGTGTCATGACGTTTCATGTCCAGATCCATTATACTATTCGGGGGTAGAGAATTATTAGGGGCTATGTGATCAAAGCCCCATGTCACTATATTCATATGCTTGTGCCACTCTCACCTCACATAGGGTGTAGCGAGATCTTATTCATGTGCTCGTTATCCAGGTTGGCCGGCATGACCCTTTCCAGGTTTTTTATGTGATTGTCGGGCCAAGTGGATAGCCTGATTATGTTTCCAAGCCGATCACATAACGCTCTAATAATTTAAGTCACATTTTTATATTTATTTATCATAGGAGGCTAAGTTCTGTTTGGGAGAAGGGTTACAACCCGGTCCTTGTTTGGTTTAAGGGTTGTAACACGGCTTCAGAATAGTTCCTAAGTCATCATATATATTGTCGTCCTATTCAGTACTCACATCTTGATATATATTTTCTTGTTGATTTTGTCTCGTATTTCACATATTCTACATGCTCTTATGCTATACTTTGATTGAAGGCTAGGTTCTGTTCGGGAGAAGGGTTACAACCCCGGTCCTTGTTTGGTTTACGGGTTGAAGCTCGGCTTTCGAATGGTTCCAAGTTTTCCCATATCTTTGTCTTGTATTTCATTATACTGTCTCTTATAGAATTTGTCAATTCATATAGAACTGCTGTTAGTGTTTATACTTGCTCATTTTTCTGACAGGATAGTATTGATATATATTATGGATGATTCTGAGGCAGATTGCCCTACCTATTATGGGATCGAGTTAGATGGAGTAGACCAGGACCGTGGCTTGATAGTAGAGCCACTAGACTTTGCACTCCTAAAGTAGTTAGTTTAGTTAGGCTTGCCTGGACTGCGGTCCAGCTTTTGTTTTAGACTGTAGTAGCTTATATTTATTTTTTGAGACTCTGTGATGTTGTGTATATCTCTGGGCTTGTGGGGATCTTGAACTTATTTTCTAGTTTCATCTATCATTTTCCTTTTCATGCTATCTACATTAGTTTTATTTTGTGATTGAGACTGTATTGCTATGTCACCTCCATTCAGAGTGTATATACTGTACAGGTACCTTTATATTATTTAGTCGTAGTATTTACAGACCTTATACACAGCATTCTACCGTCGATTCTGCGGCGTAGGCTGGACGTACCCACTTCTCGTTCCCTTACTCTAGGGTGCGGGTCGTGACACATTTTTGTGGTGGCCCATACAGGTCTGTGTCGTAATTAGTGCGATATCGTAATGGTGCTCGACTTAGAGTACTAATTACGAGCCTACAACTAGGACATAGGATCAAGGATATGATAGGAGTTACTCAATCACATTTTAGGAAATTTTTGATTTTTTGATTACCATGACAACTCTTCTTGCATTTGAATTCAATTGTCCTCCTTTGATAATATCTTATCTTGTGCCATATTGATCTCTTGGGTTCACTTCATCCTCAGGATGACGATTACTCGCTCTCAGGCAGCAGGATCTAGTGCTGTTCCGGAGAGGCCCGATCCGGTAGGACTTCCACCTCTGGCTGCGGAAGCTGCAGTTGAGGAAGATGCCACCTCTGTTCCTGCCCCTCAGGCAGGAGTAGCAACGACGGTTCCAGGAGGTCTTCCACCTCCAGCAGCGGGACCGTCCATAGTCATTCCTGAGACTCTTCCACCGTCGCCTCCGCTACCAACTGATACTCAGCAGATGATGGCCCTTCTACAGCATATGTTGCAGACCCAGAGGGCACAGGCCGAGGCACAGCACCGCCAGACAGAGGTGTTACGGCAGAGCATGGAGAACTCCCACCAGCTGGCGATGGCAGCAGTAGAGAGGGTTGCACCTGGTATAGTTCAGGGTTCTCCAGTTCAGCAGCAGGGTCAGGGGAGGCCTGGCACATGCCTAGAATTCAGAAAGATGAACCCGAGGGAGTTCAAGGGTACCGAGGGTATCCTGTATACGAATGACTGGTTGGAGGATGTCCAGCGGAGCCTGGAGTTAGCAGAGGTCCAGAAAGGGCTTTGGGTGACGTCTGCAGCGAGCCAATTTTTTGATATAGTGCTGACTTGGTTTCGTACGGATCCTCGTGCATCGGTGAGGGGTTTAACTTGAAAGAACTTCAGGAGGCTCTTTAAGCATAAGTTCTACCCCGATGTGGCTTTGACGGCTTTGGAGGGACAGTTCGTCGGATTGGTGCAGGAGAACTTGTCGGTAGACGAGTACGTAGTGGAGTTCTTCCGTCTGAGTAGGTTTGCACCAGATCTGATTCAGAATGAGGGGTATAAGGCCCGCAAGTTTCGGAGGGATATTATTCATGCGGTTCGTACTCGTACCCCGGGGCGACGCGATACGACCTTCGAGCAGATTCTGATGGAGGCGTAGATAGGAGAGGAGGACTTCGGCCTCAAGCCGAAGAGGGGCAGCGACGTTTTTGGTGCGAGCTCTAGTATGGGGCAGATGAAGCGCCCTCATTTCCAGCAGAGGCAGTTTCAGCAGCAGCCTCAGTTACAGTTTCAGCAGGCACCAGCGCGTGCCCAGCAGCACCAGGAACAGGGCCAGAGGCAGACTACTCAGTACGGCTTCTGGGGGAAGCCAGGACACAGTCGGAAGACCTGTAGGAAGAGGTTGGGCGTATGTCTATACTGTGGGGCGCCCGACCACCAGCTGAGGGATTGCCACGCTAGTAGAATCCGAAGAGGCCAGGACAGAGTGCAGCAAGCTAGAGGAGGCCAGCAAGGGCGTGCTTTCGCCATGACAGTTGAGGGCACTCAGGCAGGAGCAGGGCAAATTGCAGGTTCCAATCTTTCGATCTCATTTCCGTATTTGCCTCCTTATAAACTGTCTTAAAATTTGATTCCATCTATTCCTTGATCGTTTGATAAAATTTTGTTCTTGTGATGTGATATTCTTCTGAGATAAATCGTATGGCCTAGGTCGCCTCGATTATGAGATTTTAAAATCCTCTAGGGTCATGCTAGCAGGCATAGTGAGGACATATAGTCAGATTATGGACGTATTTATCGGGTGTGGGAATTTAAGGTTTTCGCTGCCAAGCATGCGGCAATGCAAAAATTTTAAATACCATAATTCTAGAGGTATGTACCTTAGTCGAGGACTCTGTGATTATCGTAGCCTTGCTCACTAGCATAATGGAGATTCTGAGTATCATGATTTTGGACAGACGCATACGATTATCGAACTGCATGATTTTTCTGTGTTTACCTCGTTTTAATTTTTGAGGATGAATTCTTTTAAGGTGGATAGACTTGTAGCACCCAGTTTCAAATTGAGAGTAATTTTAAATTTTATAATTTTATTCATTTAATTTCTGTCATTTAATTCATGCTTTGATTTTGAAAATTTTAATCATTTTAAATTTTTAAGCCATGACTTATGATTTTGATGTTTTGCTAGTGAAACCCTAGGGACTGTCTGACCTAGAGCCTAACCATGTGATTAGGATATTTTCAGTATCATTACTGGCCTAAGGGTATTTTGGTCATTGGACCTCTTTGATTTATTTTTGATATTATTGCATTGGTGATAGTTGATTTGGCTTTTGATAGGTGAGATTTTGTGTTGGTTTCGTGTCCGTGTCGGACACGTAACCGTTTTTATTTGCAAGTGTTGTTGTGCCTTAAGAGATTTTTATTTTGCTAAAAAAAATTTGGAAGTATTTAAGAGGGTTTGTTTTCTGCATGTGTTTCTCTGTGATTGCTTATTTTAATTTCGAGGACGAATTTTTTTAAGGTGGATAGATTTGTCACCCCCAGTTTTCATGGACAGGGGTATTTTGGTTATTTTCCACCTTAGAATTATTTTGGAATTATTTATTTATTTATGATATTATTTTGGGGTTATTTAAGTCGGGTTCGAATTTTAACTCAATCCGACTTGTATCGGGGACCCGGGGTAGTTTTGACTCTAGTGGGACCTACACATTAGTTAGACATAGCCCACATGACATTATTTTTTGTAAGTGGGTTAGACTAATTATTCATGGATAGGGTTGGTTAGTTTAGAGACATAACAATGACTAAAATAGCCTCAACCTTAAACCCTTTTCTAATTTTAATTAAATAGATTAGTAGGGGGCTTTTTAGTTATTTCAATAGGGGACACATGGCCCATTATGGCCGGCCACAATAGGGATAGGGATGAGCCTCCCATTTCTTATTATCCACTTTAAATTTCTCTCTCTTGTTCTTCCCCAAATTTTGAGAGCAACCTACATTGATTTTATCTCCAAATCAATCATTTCTTCCACCAAATCTTCTTCATTTCTTCTTTACTCCATAGAAGGAGGGTGCTAGCCAAGTTTGGGAGGATTTGGCTTTGGTTCGTGTCTATTTGGAGGCCACTTCGTGTCGGTGTCGTGTCGGAAGGATTTCTCTTGCAATCTCTCTCCCGGAAGGTATAATCTCTCCTCTAATCCACTCCTACATGCATATAGGATTATTTTGAACCCATAGAAATGACCCCCATGGTTGTCTCCATTTGTGTCCATTTCATGTCCATTTGGAGGTCATAGGAGTGTCATTTGTTGTGTTTGTGTCCATGTGGAAAACCCCTATTTTGGACACTTGTATTTTGATAAATTGTAGGAATGATTATTTGTATTTAATCTCATATTTTTAGATTTGTTAGTATGAGTTATATATATATATATATATATATATATATATATATATATATATATCTATATATATATATATATTAAAAAAAAAAAAAAAAATATATATATATATATATATATATATATATATATATATATATATATAAACAAATATATATATATATATATATATATATATATATATATATATATTTGTTTTTAATATATATATATATATATATATATATATATATAGTAGTTTGTGTGTTAATATTCATATGGGTGTCATTATATATATTCCTATTTGGTGTGTGGGATTAGTGATAGAGAGAGGGAGAGATTAGAGATGTAGAGATTAGTATGAGAGTGGAGGATTAGTGTTGAGTATGTGAGATTGAGAGTGAGTTTGAGAGTGAAATGAGAGTAAGAAGTATAGAGTGACGGAGAGAGGAGGGAGTGAAGGATGCAAGAGAGAGGGGGAACCTGCTGGCTGCAAGAAACAGCAGCAGCATGTAATCAGTCCCCACAGGGGACTGATTTCATAGCTGCAACAGCATCATTTTGTTGCTGCAAAATGCAGCAGGGGATGGGGGGAATCAGCCCAATAGGCAGCCATAGATCAGCCCATTTCAGGCCCATGAACAGCCCCATATCAAGCCCCATATCAGCCCACTTGACAGCCCATATTAGCCCTTAGTATCATCTATTCACTCACCCTTCCATTCATGCATTCATTCATTCCAAATCATATCCATTCATTCTTTCAATTCATCCATTCCCCATCCATTTAATCATCCACTTGTTCATCCATTCCTTCATTATTCACCCCATATACAAATTCATATATATATATATTCCATTCATTCAAATCAAAATCATTCAATGCATTCCTACACACAAACACTCATTCACATATCCATTCATTCATTCAATTTACCTTTTCATTCCATCTTTCCATACATAACCATACACATCCATATCACCATTCATTCATCCACTCATCCTTTCCAACTCAATCCAGTCCCAAAAACCCTTAGGTGGTTGTGTGGGTGTGTGTGAGTGGTTAGCTAATGTTAGAATATTATAGGGTAACGTAATATGAGGGTAATCAACAAGTGTCATAAGATGGACTAGATGACCTAGGTACTAGGATTTTATGGTAGGTAATGTTAGTATAGGTTAGTGTCTAGTTATCCTAGGAAGCCTAGGTTAGTATTCCAAGGTTAGAGTGGTATGTGCAAGGTATGGGTATTTACCTTGTGAAGGGTAAACGTAGGTAATTGCCTATAGCTAAGGTAAGTGGTTTAGGGTTTAAGATATGGTTAGGATTGGGTTCCTTTGGTTGGTAATGGTCAGAAATAGTACTCCTAGACTAGTTTTGACTTCGGTTGACCATTTTGACCAAAAGTCAACAAAAGTCAACCGAGAGTCAAACTTAGCCTATTAGTGACCAGAATTGACCGAAACCAACCCAGACTTGACCAGTTGACTGAAAGTCAACAGTTGATCAACATTAGATTAGTTTGACCTAGGGTTGACCCAGAGTTGACCAGAGTTGACCAGGGTTAACCAGTTGACGAAAAGTCAACTGTAAGTCAACCTTTGACCCAGATTGACCTAGTTTGACTTGGATTGACTTCCTGTGACCTTGTTTGACCTTGGTTGTCCTAGTGTGACCTAGTTTGGCTCAGTATGACCTAGTTTAGCTTGGTGTGACTTAGTTTGACCTAGTTTTGATTTAGACTTGTATATCATGACTTAAATTAGTTTCTCTTTCATTATAAAACCCTATTGACTCATGGTATCTCATCTATAGGTCTGTGATTACTCTGAGCGTCTGTTCACCTTATCAGCTCAGGACCACAGGTGAGTACATTCACTGATATTTTTTATTGTCTTGATATCTGCTATATCCGATTCAGTTGTAGTGTCTTACTCGATTTCTAGTCACGATAGTTCACGGACTAGTATATGTTGGATATTGACATGAGATGTTATTCCTGGACTTCCTTGGTTTATTGGTACGCGATATTTCTTATTTCATGTGCCTTACAGACATCGATTTGGGGGTAGGCTGGCCCCCTGCTTTTGAATCTCGTGTCATGACATGTCATGTCCAGATCCATTATACTATTCGGGGGTGGAGAATTATTAGGGGCTATGTGATCAAAGCCCCATGTCACAACATTCATGTGCTTGCGCCACTCTCACCTCACGTAGGGTGTAGCGAGATCTTATTCATGTGCTCGTTATCCAGGTTGGCCGGCATGACCCTTTCCAGGTTTTTTATGTGATTGTCGGGCCAAGTGGATAGCCTGATTATGTTTTCCAAGCTGATCACATAACACTCTAATAATTCAAGTCATATTTTTATATTTATTTATCATAGGAGGCTAAGTTCTGTTCGGGAGAAGGGTTACAACCCCGGTCCTTGTTTGGTTTAAGGGTTGTAACTCGGCTTCCGGATAGTTCCTAAGTCATCATATATATTGTCGTCCTATTCAGTACTCACATCTTGATATATATTTTTCTTTGTCTCGTATTTCACATATTCTACATACTCTTATGCTATACTTTGATTGGAGGCTAGGTTCTGTTCGGGAGAAGGGTTACAACCCCGGTCCTTATTTGGTTTACGGGTTGAAGCTCGGCTTTCGAATGGTTCCCAAGTTTTTTCATATTTTTGTCTTGTATTTCATTATACTGTCTCTTATAGAATTTATCAATTCATATGGAACTGCTGTTAGTGCTTGTACTTGCTTATTTTCCTGACAGGATACCGTTGATATATATTACAGATGATTCTGAGACAGATTGCCCGACCTATTATGGGGTCGAGTTAGATGGAGTAGACCAGGACCGTGGCTTGATAGTAGAGCCATTAGACTTTGTACTCCCAGAGTAGTTAGTTTAGTTAGGCTTGCCTGGACTGCGATCCAGCTTTTGTTTTGGACTGTAGTAGCTTATATTTATTTTCTGTGACTCTATGATGTTGTGTATATATCTGGGCTTGTGGGGATCTTGAACTTATTTCCTATTTTCATCTATCATTTTTCTTTCCATGCTAGCTACCTTAGTTTTATTTTGTGATTGAGACTGTAGTGCTATGTCACCTCCATTCGGAGTGTATATACTATACAGGTACCTTTATATTGTTTAGTCATAGTATTTACAGACCTTATATACAGCGTTCTACTGCCGATTCTGTAGCGTAGGCTGGACGTACCCACTTCTCGTGCCCTTACTCTAGGGTGCGGGTCGTGACACGAAGATCATGTCATAGGAAGACAATAATATCGCCCAGGTAGCGAGGCGAGAGCTGAGTGCACCTGGTTTCGTCATGAGGACCCTGAGGGGGTTAACTCTTGATATAATGTGGATGGTCTGTCCTGTAACATAGTGTCGCGTCTTCTGAATAGCGAACACCGAAGCGAGACACTCCTTTTCTATGGCGGTGTATCTATGCACAGGCCCTATCATCTTTCGGCTGAGATAATAGATAGCTTGTTCATGTCCCGCATCATTGTTTTGTGCTAGTAGAGCGCCGAGGGAATGTTCCATCGCTCGAACATAAAGCAAAAACGGTTTTCCAGCAGCCGGGGCCACCAGGACTGGAGGGTTCAACATATATTCTTTAATGTTGTCAAAGGCACATTGGCATTCTTCATCCCATACAAAGGAGATGCCTTTCTTCATGAGGTGCGTGAATGGTTGACATCGCCCGGAGAGGTTAGAGATAAACCTCCTGATATAAGCTAGCCTCCCTTGAAGGCCTCTGAGTTCTCAGAGATTTCTTGGGGGACCCATCTCCATGATTGCCTTCATCTTCTCAGGGTCTATATGGATTCCCAGGGCGATAATGATAAAATCCAAAAATTTTCTGCTGGATACGCCCAAGAAGGATTTGGTGGAATTCATCTTCAAGTTGTGTGCTCGCATCAGGTCGAATACTGTCCTCAGATCGTGCAAATGATCTTTCTTAGAGCGGCTTTTGACGGCAATGTCATCGACGTAACATTCCACTATCTTACGCAGGTGATCTCTGAAGATGACACTCATAGCTCGTTGATATGTGTCGTCGGCATTCTTTAAACCAAAGGGCATGACTGGGTAGCAGTACACGCTAATCGGCGTACGAAATGATGTATTCTTTTCATCGTCAGGAAATATCTTGATTTAGTTATATCCTGAGAAGCCATCCATGAACGACATGCGCTCAAATCTATATGTGTTGTCAATCATTATGTCCGTAATAGGAAGAGGGAACTCGTCTTTAGGACATGCTTAGTTCAGATTCCGGAAGTCGATACAAATTCGGATCTTCCCATTCTTCTTGAGGACCGGTACTATGTTGGCTATCCAGTCTGGATGTGTTCCTCACGGATGAAGCCGCTGGCTATTAGTTTGTTGACCTCAGCTTCGATAGAATTCATATTGTCGGGGCGGAACCGTCGTTGCTGTTACTTGACCGACTTCGCGTCCGGACGAATGTTGAGCTTATGGAGTACAACCTCGGGGTTTAGCCCTGGCATGTCTTCATTGCTCCAGGCGAACATGTCAATGTACTCTCGGATGAGTTGCAATAGCGACCCCCGCTCTTCGTCTGTCAGATTTTTGCTGACAAAGATTGGCTTTGGAGAAGACTCATCGCCGAGGTCAACTTACATGACCTTATTTTCGGTAGGGGGATCTCTTTGTTCGAAATGCTTCTCCCATTGTGCATCTAGCTGTTGGACCCAAGGCTCTAACTTAAGAAGTTCGGGTATGTCTTCATCTTCTTCGTAGGCGTCAGCAAATGCCATATTGACAAACCAAGCTTGCCTGAGTACGTCCCCGATGCTGACATCTGAATCGGAAGTGGGTGATCCGGTTGAATGTGAATGCCATTCGCATTCCTCATTCGAGCTCTCCGAAGTTGTTGTAGGTGTAACATATCCTAGACCACGCCTGGTCTTACTGTAATAATCCTATGGTTTTCCAGCCGGGACTGGCAATTGTAAAGGTAATCGCCGGCTGGTGCTGTAGTTCAAGCCTGGTGTAGTCTCTATATCATACCCTTGTTTTTGCATGAGGTACTTGGATCGGGAGCTATACAGATAAAGGGGGAGTCTCCCGGTGTCGGGTTCGAGATTGACTTCTTCTGGCCTGAAGGACTGTTGATCATTCTTTCGGTCGAAGATGATTGGATGATCCTCTCCCGTAACTATGAAACATGCGCCTTCCACTGGAGTAAGTTGATTCGTAGTGTAGACATTTGTCACTTGTGTGTGTAAGTTGATGCCCATACCGTGTTCCGTAGCATACATTATACAAAGCTTGTTAAGCTCAAGGTAGTTCAAAGATAGCCCTTTATTGATAAAATAAGATATCTTCTCTGGTAGGATTACATCATCAGCAGAAGGAACATCAGTATTGCTGCCACATATTTGGCTAGCTCTAGCTCCTCTTCAGCCACCCCATGTATTAATAAAGACTGGGAGGATGACCTAGGCAGCTTGATCATCAAGGGTCCCACTGGTAGTGCAGGACGTGGGGTCGTTGGTGCGCTAGTGGTCCCTGGCTTAGTGCTGAGCTGTCGATATGTCCCTACCTCCTGTTCAGCTACCCCCTGCATTATTAAGGATCGGAAGGATGACCTGGGTAGTTTGATCATTAAGGGTTCTACTAGTGGTGCTGGACGTGGAGTCGTTGGCTCACTAGCAGTCCCTGACTTAGCGCTTGGCTGTCGACTTGTCCTGGGAAGACGAATGATCATCGGCTTAACAGAAGGATAGATCTCTTCTGATTGTTGTTGGCCGGCTCTTGGCAGTCTGATTGTCAGTGGCTCTACAGTGGGTCTCGACCCTTGGCTAGACCTTGGAAGTCGGATAACCATTTGCTCCTTTTGTGTAGTGAGCACTGGTAGACTGGCTGCTTCTTTACGCAGAGTGGCTATAAGAGGTGCAGTTCTGCCTGGTTTACGGGGCTGGAGACGGATCTTCAGAGGTTCTTCTGATCCCATTGTAGCCTTTGTCTGCTCTTGAGCTGTAAACCTCCATAATTTATAATTGATTTTTTTTCTATAAATTAATTAATTATTTTGTTATACATTTCATTAGTTACGAATTTATTTGCTACTAGCTCATTAGTATAATTAATGTACGTGTGTATATATTATATGTGTGCATGTTAGTATTGCTAACAAATAAGGAATAATAGAATCTAGGATTTTAGAAATTTATTGGTAAAATTTGAGGACTTTTGTATGCTTAAAATATATATATACATGGATATTATATATATATATATATATATTTATATATATATATATATATATATAAACAAATAAATATATATATATATATATTTGTTTGTTATAAATAAAAAAAAAAATATATATATATATTTGTTATAAAAAAAAGGAAAAAGAAGTGAATGGCGGGCCAGCCTCGTTTGCTCAGCGCCTGAGTTCTAATGCAAAAAAAAAGTAAAGGGGAGGGGACCAGCCCACGTGGGACCGGTCCACCTCAGCCGACCCCCTAAAGCAAGATTTAGCAGCAGCATAGCTGCATGGGTTAAGCAAGCGAGCCCTTTGTATTCCTATTCGGATTAAAAGAAGAAGCGGCAGCAGTATAAGAACTGCTCCGCGAACCGAACCCTAAACCCCCAAAATTTCATCTCCAACCTGAAGCCCCTCGACCTCGAAAACCCTCCCCCAATCGACTGCACAGCCTGGTCGCCGTCGGCGTTCACCGGAGCCACGCCGCACTCGCCTGGACCGACGGCAAAACGGAGTAAACTCTGTTTCGAGCACTATCCAGGTAACAACTTCTCATCCCGATTTCTCCTACGACTCTAGATCATTTTGAGTTTCGTAAAGTTCCATGAAAAGCCAGTATAACCCCCTTCACATCCTCTTGATGGATCCTGACACCGTTCCCTAGAACGGTCAAAAATTCGACACAAAGTTGAGCCCGCATCGCTCGAAAACAGAGCAACAAGGCTGTTCCAAACCTCGACTTGTAAGCCTAATTACGATATAAATATTAGGGTTTTTGACGAACTAATTGAAAATAGTAGTTAACAACATAAACGAGAATGCAACGCAACTTCTGGATCATTGTTTCGATTAACGTATAAAATTTTATTTGATGTCAAAGTTAGAGAAAAAATGTTTTGAAAATAATACAAATTTTAGAATTCAGTTCGATACGGCGTGCGCCCCGACAAGCTGGGCGACATGGTCGTGCGCTATACGCATCAAAAGGTGAGTATGGACGTTGTCGACGTGTGGGAACTGACGGAACTCAGTTTCGTCGTGTGTGCGCGACGAAATCAGTCCGTATCCGTCAAGATACCCCTGTATCACCAATTTGCAAACTTCGTCCTAACTTCGTGTACAGTCGTCGATTCGAGACAAAACTTGCGCCTACAGGTCCGAATCAAAATTTTGGTCCTGTGTGCCAAGTTTGGTTCGATTCTGAGAAAGTCGAATCGGAACCCCTTTTTGGCGGGCCCGCGACCCACTCAAACGGGCAAATTTGTACACGGCTCATCGGAATCCAAAACTAGACATGCCGTTGAGTTCCTCTCCTCAAACTGAAACTGTAAACATATAGTTTGAATGACTTTAGAGACCATGGACTTTGGCACACGTTTCGATGCAAAGCGGATCCAACGACGGACATCGTTTTGACCCAAAATTACGATTTTGCCCCTATTCTAGAATTTGACTTTTAGACAGGCGTTTCCTAGGTATATCTTTTATACCGAGTGCATTTTTGATGTTTGTTTCAGCGTCCGAAATTGTTTGGAGATTGTGACGTTTCTTGGCTGACATTGTGATTACTTGGACTTGCTACTTTGCACCATCAGGCAAGATACCTTGCCACCCTACTCTGTGATTATTATATTTCTTATTTTTAGTTGTTATTTTTAGCATTTTGTTTCTTGATATTTAAACTGTGCGTCCAAGTCACACTTGGGTGCAAGCGACTCTATCGATCGTTTACCTCGCCTTATTTATTTCTCTTGCATTAACTTAGTCTAGTGACCACCCATTGATGTTGAGGTATTGGTATATCTCATAAGGCCTTGACACTTGTTGTATCACGTAATGTGAGTCGCATGCAGGATACGTACCTACATAGTCGGCTGGCCACCGATACGTATGGAGCGTGCGACGGATAAGAGTAACTGCCAATAGTATTGCATGTTAGAAGACTTGGCGGTTACTAGAGGTTCATATCAGTCATAGAGGTGATGATACTAGGCATTGGGTGGGAAGAACAATACCTGACGTATGGGCTTCTTTGCACTTCCCTGATTACCTGTGCGCTCCTCCGGAGACGCGGGCTCCAGGCGCCCTCTGACGTTTCCCAGAGCGTTATGGACGTAGCCCTTGCATATGGTGCCCTCAGACGCTTCCAGAGCGTTATGGACGTATGCCCCTGGTGCCCTCTATGGGAACTATGCCGATCCCATTTACAACCAGGGCTCATGCGTCGAAGGATTGTATCTCAACTGCATATTCACAGTAGAGTGGTCAGGGACCCGATTGCATGTATACCTTTTTCTCTTATTATATTATCATAATTTATATGGCATGGAGTACGGAGCGGCGTTGGAGCTATCCTACAATGATGACGAGGCAGTCTTTACTGATGTCTAGTCCATTTTTTATTTGAGACATTAGTGGACATATTTTTACATCTCATTTCTTTCTATTTGCGGAGGTTGGACTCCGATCTTATGAGACTATTTTTTATAGCTGTTTGGAGTGAGTATGTTCACCCGGCTATCTTTTGATACTTTTACTTATTTATTTGGACTCTATTATCTTCTGTGTTGAGCTGTGATGAGATTAGATTATGTATTGCTAGCCTGTGGTTATTTTATTTACAGCTTATGTTCATATTGGAGAATTCCATATATTGGAGTATTCTTCGTATATGTGCAGCTGGCATATTCACGTGCTTGGTCCTATGTATTTTAGGACTGGGACGTTACATGTTTTTGTGGTAGCCCATACAGGTCAACGTTAATATTGTTGGGTTACATGATTGTGCCCAACAAAGCCTGCATATAGGATAGGAATATCTCATCCAGAACTACTACTACCTCTTGACTTCCAATCTTTTCGAAACTTCCTTGATTATTCGATTTACTTCATATCTAATCTTCCTAATATCAACTTATCTTCTTCGTGCCAATAGTATGCATTTAAGAAGCGGACGTACTTCTGCCTTGGCCCTCACATCCGGTAAAGAGGCTACTTCGGAGGGACAGAATCCTTCCATGACTCCAGCGACACCATACCAGCCAGGACAGTCGCAGCCTACTACGACACCGCCGACGGAGTATCCAGAGATCGCAGTACCCCTAGGTAGCCAGACTGGACAGACCACTACCATGCCACCAGAAGGGAATGTACCACTGCTTCCACCTCTACTATTCCCTCAGTAATTTCCTCCAGAGTTGGGACCTCAGATGCCTCCACCACCGACTGATGGGAGCCCTACTACTCAGTTTATGTATGCCATGATGCAGGCTCAGTGGCAGCAGACTAAGCTGATGAGACAGACGATGATGGCAGCAATAGCTAGACCTCCACCACCACCTCCAGTACCAGTACCAGTACCGGCTCTGTATCCTTATGAAGGCTCTATCAAAAATTTCACAGATATGAACCCTAAGCCTTTTAGAGGAACGGATAAGCCACTAGAGGTGTCACAGTGGCTTATTAGTACCGAGAAGCTACTAAAGGCATCCCAGTTGCCAGCTCGAGATTGGATGACAGCGGTGGACCTACTATTGGAAGATAATGCTCACCACTGGTGGAAGGCGAAAGAGAGACGACTAGGCACTGGGATCACTTGTAAGCAGTTCTATGATGCATTTTATGAGAGGTTCTTCCCTATTCATGTTCGAGACGGTCTCTATGACCAGTTCCTTCATCTGAAATAGGGGAATATAACAGTTGATGAGTATGACTCAGAGTTCAATCGCCTGAGTCGATTTGGTGCTGGATTGATTCTGACAGAGTTAGAGAAGGCTAGGAGATTTCACCAGGGGCTTGCACCAGAGCTCAAGTCTTATACGACTACCCAGTCTCGAGTCTCCCATTCAGCTATCTTGGAAGAAGCTCGTGCTCAGGAAATTCTTCGCAAGGAGCAGTAGCAGACATCGAGGCGCCATACCCCAGCAGTTACACCAGCCCGAGCTACTCAGAGTGGACCTATCACTACAAAAATTTGTCAGATTAGCGACATCTAAATACGTCACTAATCTCAGCAAAAATGCCGCTAAATCAATTTAACGACGTTTAGGGCGACATTTCAGGAACGACAGAAAAAAATGTGTCGCTAAACGAAAAAACGTCACAAAACGTCGCTAGGGCGACGCTATTTCACGACGTCAACGACGTCGCTAATTAGCGACGTTATTTACGACATTTGTTATTTGACGCTAATCAGCGATGTAAAAGGCGACGTTAGCACGTGGTCACCGTTTAGCGACAGTTTTGCGACGTTTTGGCGACGACGAGCTGACATCAGATTTGGTGCCACGTGTTGCCACGTCATAATTTAGCGACGCTTTTAGCGACATTTCCTGACGTCGCTAATAGGTAGCGACGAATACTAACGTCGCTAAAACCGTCGCTAAATTAAAAAATATTAAAAAAATAGGTTCCAGAAAGCAAATGACGCTGGAGCTGGAGCCTGAGCCAAAATACATACAGAATACAAAATACAGAATACAGAATCCAATCCCTAGGTTCGCCGACCCCCTCGGTGGAACACTCAACACCGGCACGCACAATACATTCCAGAATATACAAAAAATATAAAGAAAAAATACTATCCGCAACGAACAATGTCAGTATATAATATCCTCCCATTTAGAGAATCTAGTATGTAGTATCTGAAGAACATTTAGAGAACATTAAAATTGCCCACTACATGTCTACTCAATGCATCACAATTTCCACGAGATAGTTCAACCTATTCACAATCGAAGGAGACATTGTGCCCAAGTACCATCTTAGAATAGTTAGAAGCTTCCCTAATATATCTTCCTTATGAGTTAACAACACTTTGTTTGATAAGGTAATAGGTTTAAAAAGTAAAATTGGCATATATATATAATCGATTAACAAATTTAATCATCATTGCATCGACAAATAATTCACTTGCAGGCATTCCAATATACTACTTTAGATACCGGCGATAGATCATTATTCAAGAAAGACAAAGTTTAACATGCATGCTGAGTTTACCTTAAGGTAAACAGTTTAATACCGAACACATGATAGTACGAAGAACCCTTGATTTGTACTCAACACGGGTACATGTGCACTACCCCTTCACTGAGGGTGTGCATGCTTACATAAGTGTCGAATAATTAGAAGATGCAATGCAAGTTATGAAGTAAGTTTGCAATGTCTTAAAAGAAGTCCTTACGATGAAGAATTTTGATACCATACCTCGTCACCATGATAGGTCCCAACATTGATTGTCTCCAAAGCAAAGTCCATCTCAGCCCATAAGCTATCTACCTCTTTTTTGTGCTCCGATTTCTCAACTGGTTGTGGTTTTTCGTCCCCGAATGAGAAGATTGGCGGAAGCAATTTCTGCCAGTCCTCAACTTGAGATTCAATTTTAGCATCGACAGGAGACTTCTCTTTGGTAAATTCTTCGGGGAGCTCCTTGTTGTCGTTCCAGATGGTATTCTTGAGGATGTTGAACATTTTGCCTTCTTTTAACGACCGTGCTGCCTTTCTCTTCGACGTCGTCGGCCTCACTTCATCTGCCCCCTTCCCTGTCCCTCTCGTTATGTCGCGAACCTCTTCATCTATGCCATCAAAATCAGAATCCTCGACTCCCTTTCGCTTCTTGGATATTGACCCAGCTTCCAATCTCTCATTTCCCTCTGGGTCCACTCTACTCCCAATCTCTTTCTCTTTTACACATGGATCTACAGAATCAATGCCATCCAAGGAAAGCAAAACTGAATCCGCATTGTCTTCCGGATCGTCCTCATCAAGGCGTAACGGGCTGCTCAGCGTGCCCAGCTTCTTCAACTTCTCGCTGGCTGCAGAGTCGAAATGGGAACGGGTCCTCTTTGCCGGCCCGGAGCTTTGACTCGCACTCGTCGCCTCGCTACCGGTTTTCTCTCCTCCTCTGACGCGGGTCATAAGAAAAGAAATTCCGTACCTCTTCTTCACATAAACATCATTGCCGCCTTGTACTCGAGCCTCCTCGTCTGTGACGCTATCCAACTTCTCGGTGCCTACATTGTCACTCGAATCTCCCCTTCGACTCGTATCGTCCTCTTCTTCGCCTGTCTTTTTGCTCCCTGTCCTTCACTTCATCTGCTATCACCGCCGACTCATTCGACTCCTTCTTCGAGTCTTCCTCCTCCTCCTCCTCCTCCTCCTCGGAGTTATCGGAATTCTCCTCCTCATCATCGAAATACTTTGCGTAAGAAACCCTTTCCTGCTTCCCGGATTGCATCCTCGTCCTCAAGCGTCTAGCGGTCGTCCTCAAGCGTCTAGCGATCGTCCTCATGCGTCTAGTCGGTTTTGGAGACTCCTCGTCATTGCTGCCATTCTCTTCACCGGACACCTCCATCTTCGGCACACCGAAACCGGCTAGACGCTTGAGGACGACCGCTAGACGCTTGAGGACGAGGATACAGTCCGGGAAGCAGGAAAGGGTTTCTTACGCAAAGTATTTCGATGATGAGGAGGCGAATTCTGATGACTCCGAGGAGGAGGAGAAGGAGGAGGAGGAGGAGGAGGAGGAGGAGGAGGAAGACTCGGAGAAGGAGTCGAATGAGTCGGCGGTGATAGCAGATGATTACAAGACAGGAAGCAAAAAACAGGCGAAGAAGAGGACGATACGAGTCGAAGGGGAGATTCGAGTGACAATGTAGGCACCGAGAAGTTGGATAGCGTCACAGACGAGGAGGCTCGAGTACAAGGCGGTAATGATCTTTATGTGAAGAAGAGGTACGGAATTTCTTTTTTATGACCCGCGTCAGAGGAGGAGAGAAAACCGGTAGCGAGACGACGAGTGCGAGTCAGAGCTCCAGGCCGACAAAGAGGACCCGTTCCCATTTCGACTCTGTAGCCAGCGAGAAGTTGAAGAAGCTGGGCACGCTGAGCAGCCCGTTATGCCTTGATAAGGACGATCCGGAAGACAATGCTGATTCAGTTTTGCCTTCCTTGGATGGCATTGATTCTGTAGATCCGTGTGTAAAAGAGGAAGAGATTGGGAGTAGAGTGGACCCGGAGGGAAATAAGAGATTGGAAGCTGGGTCAATATCTAAGAAGCGAAAGAGAGTCGAGGATTCTGATTTTGATGGCATAGAGAAAGAGGTTCACGACATAACGAAAGGGACAGGGAAGGGGCAGATGAAGTGAGGCCGACGACGTCGAAGAGAAAGGCAGCACGGTCGTTAAAGGAAGGCGAAATGTTCAACATCCTCAAGAATACCATCTGGAACGACAACAAGGAGCTCCCCGAAGAATTTACCAAAAAGAAGTCTCATGTCGATGCTGAGAATGAATCTCAAGTTGAGGACTGGCAGAAATTGCTTCCGCCAATCTTCTCATTCGGGAACAAAAACCCACAACCAGTTGAGAAATCGGAGCACGAAAAGAGGTAGATAGCTTATGGGCTGAGATGGACTTTGCTTTGGAGACAATCAATGTTGGGACCTATCATGGTGATGAGGTATGGTATCAAAATTCTTCATCGTAAGAACTTCTTTTAAGACATTGCAAACTTACTTCATAACTTGCATTGCATCTTCTAATTATTCGACACTTATGTAAGCATGCACACCCTTAGTGAAGGGGTTGTGCACATGTACCCGTGTCGAGTACAAATTAAGGGTTCTTCGTACTATTATGTGTTCGGTATTAAACTGTTTACCTTAAGGTAAACTCAGCATGCATGTTAAACTTTGTCTTTCTTGAATAATGATCTATCGCCAGTATCTAAAGTAGTATATTGGAATGCCTGCAAGTGAATTACTTGTCGATGCAATGATGATTAAATTTGTTAATCGATTATACATATATGCCAATTTTACTTTTTAAACCTATTACCTTATCAAACAAAGTGTCGTTAACTCATAAGGAAGATATATTAGGGAAGCTTCTAACTGTTCTAAGATGGTGCTTGGGATGAGCCCGTCTAGGGCACAATGTCCCCTTCGATTGTGAATAGGTTGAACTATCTCGTAGAAATTGTGATGCATTGAGTAGACATGTAGTGGGCAATTTTAATCTAGTATACGTTCTGTACATATGGTGTAGTATACGTTCTTATCGAATCTAGTATGTAGTATTTGAAGAATGTAACAGAATCAAGATGAACTCACATAATGTAATACTAAAACGTCATCTAGTACTATATAAGATATAGTGATAGGTTGTCGTATCATCATTGCCGAGGGATGAGGGTCGCAGGACAGTCAACTTTATCTACGACTACATAGTTTCTGCCTCGCCAGTCGAATGGCTGCAGGGACTATGTCCTGATCACCAGTGCGGCTACATAGTTTCTGCTTCGCTAGTCAAATGGCTGCAGGGACTATATGTCCCGATCACCATGTAACCAATTAACCAACCAACAAAACTACTTGTTACAAATATCGGCACTATCGGTCCATTCAAATCGTAGTATCACATTTTTCGGTGTCGGAAAACAAATAATTATTACTAAATTATCAGATTTTTTGGCACTATCGGTGCCCCTAACCAAGCCACCCCGCCTACACCACCCCTAGCCCTAACCCGAACCCTACTCCTAGCTTCCCCCAGCCGCCCTTGTCCCTCCTGCGCCGGAGAGAGTGAGAGTGCCGGAGAGAGTGAGAGAGAGGGAGGGGAAGAGTACCATGTACCGGAGAGGGAGGAGAGTCGCCGGAGAGAGTGACAGCACCGGAGAGAGTGAGAGCGCCGGAGGGGGGGAGGAGAGAGAGTGAGAGCGCCGGAGGGGGGGAGGAGAGTCGCCGGAGAGAGTGACAACACCGGAGGGAGAGAGCGCTGAATAGAAAATAAACCCAAACCCTAACCCTAGCTCCCCTCCCCCAGCCGCCCTCCTGCCCCACCCCCCCCCCCAGCCACCCCCACTCACCCCAAACCACCCACATCCCCCCAGCACCTCCCTCCGAGCCACCCGCACCCCCCCCAAACCACCAACAACCAAAACAGACGGAGGGAGAAAGAGAGGGTGGGGGAGAGTCACGTACCAGAGAGGGAGGAGAGTCGCCGGAGAGAGTGAGAGTCACCGCTGGAGAGATTGAGAGTCGCCGCAAGAGAGAGTGAGAGCGCCGGGGAGGAGAGAGAGTGAGAGAGAAAAATGGGGGGAAATGAAACGTTGGGGCGGGGATATAATTAGAATTTAGCGACGCTTAAACTACCGTCGCTAAATGAGTCGCTACTCGCGACGTTCCAGCGATGTTTCGCGACGACTGGGTCATGTGCTTAATGTACATCGTTGTTACGTCGCTTAGGTCGTCGCTAGTAGCGACTATGAGCGACGTTTATATAAAACGTCATTAATGTACACAATTTAGCGACGTTAATCTAACGTCGGTAAATATACGTCGCTAATTGAGCAGATTTTAGTAGTATATTAGGAGGGCCACAGGACAGTTCCAGCAAAGGCCCTCACCTTATCAGAAGCCCGTTTGCCATTACTACGGAAAGCAAGGACATCTCCAGAACAACTGCAGGACTCGCCTTGGATTATGCTTAAGATGTGGATCCAATCAGCACATGCTCAAGGAATGTCCGGAGCAACAGGCGATAGTACAAGCTCGGTAGAACCCGAAGCCCACAGCCCCAGCTCTTCCAGCACCACAGCCCGTAGCAGGAGCACCTCGTCCACCATTGCCTCCCCAAGGCATACAATACAACAAGGCCAGAGCTCAGGGCCCAGGACCGAATTATGGGCAGGTATTCTCACTTGCTGTGGAGGATATAGAGACAGAGGCCGAGGTTATAGCAGGTATGGTTTTAGTTGCATCTTTTCCTGCTATTATATTATTTGATACTGGAGCCACACATTCATTTATAGCCACTAGTTTTGCCACTAGACACAGCATTCCCATCACACCCTTAGCTAAAATTGTTAAAATCCTCACTGGAGGAGGAGTTGTACCTGTTAGTGGTGTTTGTTGACGTTGTCCTATAGTGATAAGTGGCAGAGAGATGATGGCACGACTTCTTGTATTCCCTATGCCGATATTTGATATGGTACTTGGAATGGACTGGTTGAGCCAGCATTTCGCTCTCATAGACTGCCATAGAAGCAGTATTATCTTTAGACCACCGAATGCGGCAGAGTTTGAGTTCACCAAAGAAGACGGAGAGAGTTGTGATACACCCACATCGGGGACTCATATGATGATACATGACACCCCTCAGCACCCTATTATCACCAAGTTCGAGGATGTATTCCCCGAGGAATTGCCAGGACTACCACCTGACCGAGATATTGAGTTTTCTATTGAGCTTATTCTCGGAGCCGAGCCTATTTCATCTCGAGTATATCGTCTGGCACCCAAGGAGTTGGTGGAGAAGAAGACGCAGATTGATGACTTATTGGAGAAGGAATTATTCGTGCCAGTACGTCACCATGGGGAGCACCCATTCTTTTTATACCTAAAAAAGACGGGACAGTACGGATGTGCATCGACTATAGAGCATTGAATGCAGTGACGGTGAAGAACAAGTATCCCTTTCCATGTATAGATGATCTATTCGATCAACTGAGTGGAGCAAAAGTATTCTCCAAGATTGACTTACGATCAGGCTATCACCAATTGAAGGTTCGAAAGGAAAACATTGCAAAGACGGCCTTTCGATCGAGGTATGGACACTCGAGTTCTTGGTCATGTCTTTCGGTTTGACCAATGCTCCCGCAGTCTTCATGAATTTAATGAACAAGATCTTTCACCAGTACTTGGACAAATTTGTAGTAGTCTTTATAGATGATATCTTGATTTACTCCAAGAGTCAAGAGGAGCATGACCAGCATCTGCGGATAGTTTTGGGAACGTTGAGGAATGAGCGACTTTTCGCGAAGCTTAGCAAGTGTGATTTCTTTCTCAAGGAGGTATCATTTCTTGGTCATATTGTTACGGGTGATGGTATATCAGTAGACCCAGAGAAGATCACAGCAGTCAAATCATGGCCCGCTCCCACATCAGCTTCTGAGGTGAAAAGTTTTATCGGACTTGCGGGTTACTACCGACGGTTTGTAGAAGATTTCTCTCGAATAGCGGGGCCTATGACTCGATTGACTTACAAGGATCATGAGTTTGTATGGACAGACGAGTGTCAAGCCGCATTTGACGAATTGAAGAAGCGATTGACCACAACACCGATCTTGATACTACCATCGGGCCCAGGAGGATTTGTGATCTACAGTGATGCATCCGGGAAGGGATTAGGTTGTGTATTGATGCAACACGGGCGTATAGTAGAATATGCATCACGACAGTTGAGAGTGCGTGAGAAGAATTATTCGACCCACGATCTAGAGCTCGTAGCGGTTATCTTTGCTTTGAAGCTATGGAGACACTACTTGTACGACGAGAAGGTTGATATCTACACTGATCATAAGAGCCTCAAGTATGTGTTCACACAGAAAGAGTTGAATATGCGACAACGACGTTGGTTGTAGTTGATGAAGGATTATGAGATCGAGCTTCATTATCATCCGGACAAGGCGAATGTCGTGGCAGACGCATTAAGCCGTAAGCCCCTGGCACACTTTTTGACTACGCAGAAGGAGTTGATTAGAGACTTGGAGCAGCTTGGTATTTAGGTAGTATTACCTGGAGCCGATGGTGTATTAGCCAACCTCCAAGTACAATCATCATTGGTAGAGCGCATCAAGGCAGCATTGCCTAATGATGCTAGATTTCGACGGCTCAGAGAAAGGACTAAAGTGGGAGAGCAGACGGGATTGAGGATCCACCCAGATAGGACATTGCGATATGGTGATCGCATTTATGTTCCCAATGGAGAGCTACGACAGGAGCTGATGGCAGAGGCTCACAGTTCGACTTACTCTATTCATCCCGGAGGAACCAAGATGTATCGTGACTTACGACAGTATTATTGGTGGCACGGAATGAAGCAAGAGATAGCTCATTTCGTTGCTAAGTGCTTGGTATGTTAACAAGTGAAAGCGGAGTACCAAAGGATGGCTGAATTATTGCAGCCGCTACCCATTTCTGAGTGGAAGTGGGAGCACATTACTATGGATTTCGTCACGGGTTTTCCTCGGAGTCCTAGGGGATGTGACGCAGTGTGGGTGATTGTGGGTAGACTCACCAAGTCAGCCCATTTCTTACCTTTTAGAGTGGGCCAGTCGACAGAGGTATTGGTAGAGATATATATGGAGCAGATTGTGAGATTACACGGTGTGCCTGTTAGTATTGTGTCGGACCGCGACTCGAGATTTAACTCACATTTTTGGAGGAGTATGCAAGAGAGTTTGGGCACCCGATTGAAGTTTAGCACGGCATACCATCCACAGACAGATGGCCAGTCTAAGCGTACCATTCAGACGCTAGAGAATATGTTGAGAGCGTGCATGCTTGATTTTGGCGGTTCATGGGAGGACCATCTTCATCTTGTTGAGTTTTCCTACAACAATAGCTATCAAGCGAACATTCAGATAGCTCCATTTTAGGCGTTGTATGGTAGGAAGTGCCGGTCTCCTGTTTGTTGGAGCGACATAGAAGAGCGACAGCTATTCGGTCCCGAGTTGGTCTTGAGCACAGTGGAGACAGTAAAGAAAAAATAGGGCCAACTGTGAGCAGCGCAGGATCGTTAGAAGCAGTGGGTAGATAATCGTCGTCGACCCTTGGATTTCAAAGAGGGTGACCATGTGTTCTTGAAGATATCCCCCACTAGAGGCACGATTCGATTCGAAGGACGTGGCAAGTTGAGTCCAAGGTACATCGGGCCTTTCGATTTCTTGGAAAGTGTTGGAGAGGTTTCCTATAGATTGGACTTGCTACCGTCGCTAGAGGGAGTGTATGACGTATTCCACGTATCTCAGCTGAGGAGGTACGTGGCGGACAGTAATTTTGTGCTTGATCACTCCGAGATCACAGTTGGACCGAGTTTGTCGTACGAAGAGCAACCAGTAGGTATCCTCGATCGCCGAGTGAAGGTGTTGCGGAATCAATCTATTCCATTGGTTCACGTGGCATGGAAGCATCACTCGCCAGGGGAGTCTACTTGGGAGCGAGAGGACGACATCCGAAACCGCTACCCGCATTTATTCGAAAATGAAGGTATGTCTTGCAGTTAAGCTCTTAAATTACTAACAATTCCCTTGCATTGCATTCGATCCCCCGAGCTTAGTTTAATTTCGAGGACAAAATTTTCTTTAAGTTGGGTAGGATGTAAACCCCCATAATTTATAATTAATTTTTTTCTATAAATTAATTAATTATTTTGTTATACATTTCATTAGTTACGAATTTATTTGCTACTAGTTCATTAGTATAATTAATGTATGTGTGTGTATATTTTACGTGTGCATGTTAGTATTACTAACAAATAAGGAATAATAGAATCTAGGATTTTAGGAATTTATTGGTAAAATTTTGAGGACTTTCTGCATGCTTAAAATATATATATACATGGATATATATATATATATATATATATATATATATATATATATATATATATAAACAAATATATATATATATATATATATTTGTTAAAAAAGGGGAAAAGAAGTGAATGGCGGGCCAGCCTCGTTTGCTCAGAGCCTGAGTTCTAATGCAAAAAAAAGTAAAGGGGAGGGGACCAGCCCACGTGGGACCGGTCCACCTCAGCCGACCCCCTAAAGCAAGATTTAGCAGCAGCATAGCTGCATGGGTTAAGCAACCTGAGCCCTTTGTATTCCTATTCGGATTAAAAGAAGCGGCGGCAGCAGTATAAGAACTGCTCCGCGAACCGAACCCTAAACCCCCGAAATTTCATCTCCAACCTGAAGCCCCTCGACCTCGAAGACCCTCCCCCAACCGTCTGTACAGCCTGGTCGCCGTCGGTGATCACCGGAGCCCCGCCGCACTCGCTTGGACCGACGGCAAAATGGAGTAAACTCTGTTTCGAGTACTGTCCAGGTAACAACTTCTCATCCCGATTTCTCCTACGACTCTAGATCATTTTGAGTTTCATAAAATTCCATGAAAAGCCAGTATAACCCCCTTCACATCCCCTTGATGGATCCCGACACCATTCCCTAGATCGGCCAAAAATTCGACACGAGGTTGAGCCCACATTGCTCGAAAAATAGAGCAAAAAGGCTGTTCCAAACCTCGACTTGTAAGCCTAATTACGATCTAAATATTAGGGTTTTTGATGAACTAATTGAAAACAGTAGTTAACAACATAAACGAGAACGCAATGCACCTTCTGGATCATTGTTTCGATAAACGTGTAAAAAGTTATTTGATGTCGAAGTTGGAGAAAAACTATTTTGAAAACAATACAAATTTTAGAATTCAGTCCGATACGGCGTGCGCCTCGACAAACCAGGCAATGTGGTCACGCATTATATGCATCAAAAGGCACGTATGGACGTTGTCGACGTGTGGGAACTGACGGAACTCAGTTTCGTCGTGTGTTTGCGACAAAATCTGTCTGTATCCATCAAGATACCCCTGTATCACCAATTTGCAAACTTTGTCCTAACTTTGTGTATTGTTGTCGATTCGAGACAAAACTTGCGCCAACAGATCCGAATCGAAATTTTGGTCCTGTGTGCCAAATTTGGTTCGATTCTGAGAAAGTCGAATCGGAACCCCTTTTTGGCAGGCCCGCGACCCACTCAAACGGGCGAATTTGTACACGGCTCATCGGAATCCAAAACTGGACATACCATTGAGTTCCTCTCCTCAAACTGAAATTGTAAACATGTAGTTTGACAACTTTAGAGGCCATGGACTTTGGCACACATTTTGGTGCAAAGCGGATCCAACGACGGACATCGTTTTGACCAAAAATTACGATTTTGCCCCTGTTCCAGAATTTAACTTCTGGACAGGCATTTTCTAGGTATATTTTTTACACCGAGTGCATTTTTTATGTTTGTTTCAGCGTCCGGAGTTGTTTGGAGATTGTGACGTTTCTTGGCTGACATTATGATTACTTGGACTTGTTACTTTGTACCATCAGACAAGATACCATGCCACCCTACTCTGTGATTATTATATTTATTATTTTCAGTTGTTATTTTCAGCATTTTGTTTCTTGATATTTAAACTGTGCGTCCAAGTCACACTTGGGTACAAGCGACTCTATCGGTCGTTTACCTCGCCTTATTTATTTCTTTTGCATTGACTTAGTCTAGTGACCACCCATTGATGTTGAGGTATTGGTATATCTCATACGGCCATGACACTTGTTGTATCCTGTGATGTGAGTCACATGTAGGATACGTACCCACGTAGTCGGCTGGCCACCGATACGTGTGGAGCGTGCGACGGATAAGATTAACGGCCAATAGTATTGCATGTTAGAAGACTTGGCGGTTACTAGAGGTTCATATCAGTCATGGAGGTGATGATACTAGGCATTGGGTGGGAAAAACAATACCTAACATATGGGCTTCTTTGCACTTCCCTGATTACCTGTGCGCTCCTCCGGAGACGCAGGCTCCAGGCGCCCTCGAACGTTTCCCAGAGCGTTATGGACGTAGCCCTTGCACATGGTGCCCTCTGATGCTTCCAGAGCGTTATGGATGTAGGCTCCTGGTGCCCTCTATGGGAACTATGTCGATCCCATTTATAGCTAGGGCTCATGTGTCGAAGGATTGTATCTCAACTGCATATTCATAGTAGAATGGTCAGGGACCCGATTGCATACATATTTTTTTTTCTTATTATATTATCACAGTTTATATGGCATGGTGTTTTCTTGTATCTTGCTATGTCCCCTGAGGACCTGGTTATCTCTCCAGGTTTAGACGATTTTCCACAGGAGTACGGAGCGGCGTTGGAGCTATCCTACATTGATGACGAGGCAGTCTTTACTGATGTCTAGTCCATTCTTTAATTAAGACATTAGTGGACATATTTTTATATCTTATTTCTTTCTATTTGCGGAGGTTGGACTCCCATCTTGTGAGACTATTTTTCATAGCTATTTGGAGTGAGTATGTTCACCCGGCTATCTTTTGATACTTTTACTTATTTATTTGGACTCTATTATCTTCTGTGTTGAGCTATGATGAGATTAGATTATATATTCCTGGCATGTGGTTATTTTATTTACAGCTTATGTGCATATTTGAGGATTCTATATATTGGAGTATTCTTCGTATATGTACTGCTGGCATGTTCACGTGCTTGGTCCTATGTATTTTGGGACTGGAGCGTTACATGAGCATCCTCTTTGATCATGTGCCTTTTCGATTTCTCGTACAAGAAGGAATTCGAATAGTATGATTCAACACTTTTGAAAGGATCGATGTCGGCGAATTTCGTTCTTACAAAGCCGTGCTTGTCGACATATTTGAAGCACTGGTGCAATATGGAGGGCACAATCATATAATCGTATATCCACGGACGCCCCAGGAGAATGTTGTAGGACGTATCTGCGTCTATGACGTAGCAAGTCACTTCCGACTGAAGGTCGCCAATTTGGCATTTTAGGCGAATCTTCCCAATAGGGTAGCTTCTCCCTGAATTGAAACCGCTGATGGCGGTGCTGGTAGGTGTCAGCCGATGCATAGGGATGCGCAGGAGGTGAAGCAAGCTCTTCGGAATGATGCTTATTGAAGAACCGGGATCAATGTGCATCCGATCCACCTTGATGTCGTCGACGTATCCAGTGTAATACAGAGGGCGATCATGCAGTTTGGTCTTGATTAGCATAACCTATGGAGTGAACACGATGTTGGGCATTGCACCTGTACAAGTGCTGTCCTGGAAATCAGTTGGCGAGCTCTCCCCTGTAAGCTTGACCTGAGCCAAATAAGCGTCGACATTCTGGAGTGCTTCGCTCAGTACGACGCGAATATCCTTGGAGAGTCTCAAGAGCTCATATAATGACAATTTGGCTGGTATGTTGGCCAATTGTGCCAGGATGTCAAAATTGTAAGGCCTCTCCAGCCCCTGAGGTGCGTCTTTACGGAGCGGCTTATCAAAGCGAGTCTTCTTTGGCTTGGGCTTGTCGGCCGGTGGAGGCTGAGAAGGTCCTGGGGCATCAGTAGCGGCCGGCTGACGATCTTCAGCCGAGTTACCCGGTATGGGTTGAGATTGTGCACCGGACCGGGTAACGACAGCTGTTGCTTCTTCGACACCAGATGAGATAGTGTGGCAGGACTTAGCTTTCCAACCCTTCTTCTTGCTGGTAGAGAATGATGCTGACTGAGTTACTTCAGGCACTAAGTCTGGGTGGACCCACAGGGCCTTCCCTCTTGACGTGGTGAGGGGTACCAGCCCAGTCGTCTGGTCTCGGGGAGGTGGAAGATTAGTGACCTCCATTGTTGCCCTGGGGATGGGTACTACGCCATCTTGAGTCTTCGTTGGAGGAAAGCTACCGAATTGGACTGACACCATATTGGAAGCTACAGTTACCTCCTCAAAATCAATGGCCAGAGCCTTGGAATCGATGAGATTCTGGATGTACCGCTTCAATTGGAAGCAGTCTTGAGTAGCGTGGTGGACGTAGCAGTAGAAGTGACAGTACTTCGGGCTCTCAATCTCTGCAGGTCGAGGTTCACGTCTCGGCGGAGGGAGCTGAATTCTATCTCCTTGCAAGAGCATGTCAAAGATGGGCTTGACATGGCTATCCTCGAAGGAGTAAGTCACCTGAGGCCACTTCTTCTCTACCTGCTTTGGTTCAGGCTTCTGGACTGTATCGGCTACCATAGCCTGTTTGCCTTTGGTGTCTCGGTTGTTAGAGGAACTACCGCCATTGTTGTTGTTGGCATTAGGGTGTTTGCCCTTATCCTCTCCATCCGAGATATGCAATCCCAGTCGACGAGCCTTCTTCAATTTTGTTTCTGCGCTAGTGGCGCTGATGATGAAGATCTTCCAGTGCTTAAATTGACTTTTGCCCATCCAGAGTCTGATTGTGGGGAGCAGCCTCTTTTGGCAAATCTCAATTAAAGAAGAGTCCGGGTTACCGGAGGGCAATTTTATCGCAGTTTGGCGAAACCGCTTAATATAATTCCTTGTCAGCTCTTTTTCTCCTTGAACAACGTCCATGAGGGTTGACATTGTCATATCTTGTCCCACCTCGTAGAACCTTTCCAGAAATATATGTTTAAAGCCGACAAAGGAATGGATACAGTTAACCAGCAAGTTGCGATACCAGTCGAACGCGACCCCCTCTAATACCCCGATGAACAATCGCGTAAGGATGGCATCGTCATACGGTAGATGGTCTGTTGTGACCTCAAAGTACATTATATACTAGCTCGCAGAGGTCTTCCCGTCATATGGATTGATATTGAATGGTTTGTATCGTGGAGGGAAGGGGACATCTCTCCATGCAGCGGGATACGGCTGTCGTTTCCTGAGGTCCTGAGAGGATTCTCGGGCGTGAAACATTACACAGAGCTCCTGGACTTCTCTTCTTGCCACCCTAGCCTCTTCTGCAGCAGTGGGAGCCGACATTCCGGGTGGATTGTCGCCAGGGTTGGCGCGGTTGTGTTTGAGTTCGCATTGACGGCGGAACCCAAGCTTGTTTTGCCAGGTGTTCTTTCTTGGAGAGCCGGCAGGGCCGCCTTGATCTCGTCCACTGACTTAATCAAGGTTTGAAGTATGGCCTCAAGAGTGTCGAGGCGCTACCGATCACTGGGACCGTCTTGATCATTCTCAGTCATAAATGCCGTTCTCACATGAGGAGAAGTGGAAGGAACTGTAGAAGACGTGCCCTCCGAATCATACCCTCGCATAGAGAAGTTGTCGGGGTATGTAGGAATGTTCTCCTCTGGTTCGGACTCGGAAGAAGTGCCACCCCCTGCATAGGAGGTTGCCTCGTCTTGGACGTTTTCAGGGACGTCCGAGTCTGTTGTATCTGTTGGGGGAATTGCTTCCCCTGGTTCATCTTCTTGAAACACCGGATTATTGTGGATGTTCCGAGGAGTACTACCCCCAGCTCCAACTACCCCCAGGGAGGTAGATGACGAATCTCCAAGTGATGAAGATTTCTTCTTTGAGCGGGTACCTTGATAAACCCCTTCTGCGACGGCTGTGGACAACCCCCTGGATGAGAGTTTCTTGGCCGTGCTGGTTCAGATTGTCGGGCTGGACATATTTATTTCACTACACCAAAAAGGTCCTTTTGGAACGCTAAAATTCTATTACAAATAATTTTAGGCACACCTATATTCCGTGCCTATTTATGGGCTGCCAGATTTGTTGGAACGGAATAAAGACGTTCTAGTAAATATTTATTGGAACACTTTTATGGTGTTCCAATATTAGAACACCGCTAAAGCGTTCCAAAAAAGAGTTCCAACAAAACATTCCAAATTACTTTTTTCCCACTTATTGGAACGGCTAAAAAGAGTTCCAATGTTGGAACATTAGAAACACGTTCCTAAGAAAGCATCCCAAAATACTTTTTGCACCAAATTTTGGAACACCTAAAAAGTGTTCCAGTTTTATATATATATATATATATATATATATATATATATATATATAAATATATATATATATATATATATGACTGCCCACATCATTTGAAATTGCAGACCTATAGCACTCCAAGGAATTTTATAAAAAGAATAACAATTGTTACAATCTTGTAATCATCTTGAGAATTTATAAATGTAGAACTCATAAAAATTTAAAATGAAAGCAAACGAACTTCCATGGTACAAGTGCATAGAGAATAGATAATGTTAAAGCTACATACACAAAGTAGCCAAATGTCTTACATAAACATTGTAAGTTTAATACAAGTTGTCTACCACACCAAAAAACAATATATGAGAGCTGCGAAAATAATTTGAGACTTTGACACTTGATGTTCTTGCTAGTGAGCGTAGGCCCTGGATGCATTTGCATTTGCATAAATTCTTTTAGAAACCACTTTGATGTCCTCCTTAAGAGCTTCCTCCAGAACCACTAGCTTTTGATACTTTTTTTTGGTCCTTTCCCATTTTTACAACCTGCAAATTAAGAATCCACAACTCCATGAATAAATTGAAAGAAAACCTGGTATAGTACTAAAATTAATATGCAATGTTACTTTGTGTTAAGAAATTAAACATTTCATAATAACCATGAAATTCAGTTCTGGAGCTATTCTAAGATGCACATTGTAGTATCAGAACATTGCAGCATCATAGTTATTCTTCTCATTTCAGTATCACAGTCATAACTAGTTCCTAAATTGCATATTCTTCACATTGCAGTACCATAGTCATTCTTCTTCTCATTTTCTAAACTGCAGTATCAGAGCTTCATTTTATAAATTGAACATTCTTCACATTGCATAATGATAAATAGAGTCACATTTTAAACTGCACAGTCCCCATAAGAAACCTCCACAATGAACTTTAATCTGATGGCATTTTTGTATTATGTCCATCTAAATTTTGTATATATTTATTGTCATAACAGATACGAACTTAAATAGCTCATCTTAAAATCTAACTTGTTTGTACTTGCTAGTTAATTATGCATAGGAGATTAAGAGCAATTTCCATTTAGAGATCCTGTTTACACTTAAAAATAAAGGAAACACACGTTTTCTTGCTAAAATCCATGCCGATATAAATAAAGTTAGATACCTGCATGATAGGCGAGCATACAACTTTAATGTTCTTGCTTCAGTAGCTCATCTACACATGTATCATGTTCTATCATCTTAGAATTAAGATTCCTGCTGGAGGCTATTCCTTATGATACCTGCTGGTGACCATGACCTCCCACCATCCTATTTGTTGATTTGTTCCACTACTAAACACATTAAGAGTACATACGAGCAGCAATGGACGCTTGTATATAACATATGCAATTTAAAGATAAATCATCTCCAATCCTTCTCAATGGGGTCGGCTATAGAGTACGAGAAAGCTCCGAAATAGAATTGACAGTTTTTATGTCCGACTGTCAACCGAGTCAACTTGATAGTGTTTATGACCATTGAAGGAAAGATTTAACCCTCAATGCCCACTAGTCCAGGGTTTAGATGAATGGCAGGGACTTATGGTTTAAAATAAAAAGGCTAAAGAAAAAGAAATAACACCAAGCAAGGCTATGCAGCAAAACTCAATAAATTTCTTCAAAATTTCCATGAATGAAAAAAGTCCATTACAACCTTATGTGCTAACTACAAACTTATCTCTAAATAACTCCAGAATCTGCCTGAAAGATTAAATATGCAAAACCATAATCAATAATCAAACCGTACTAGCCAAAAGATCTGAAGGATGTCAAAAGATAAGTGCCCCAAATCCTTGGCCCCACACTAGCCAATCCATAAGCAAACCCCTTTAAATGTGCAAAACCAAATAGATATCATATTCATTCTATTAAAAGCTCACAAGGCATAAAAACACAGCAACCTTACCTCATCCAATCCAAGTCACTGATCTTACAAAATTCAATAGCGGGCTCCAGAAGTGAACACAAATTAGCAACCAATTTATGGGTAGAGGCCTTACTTCTGGGATCCGTATGAACAGAATTCAGATACAGGAACACCAGAAACACGGAACTCTTGATGAACATTTCAAAATTAAGGTCTGAAAGGAATACAAAACATGTTCGAATTCAACAATGATACTTGATCAAGGTAGAACCATAAAACAACAAAGCTCTACAGAAAGATACGAATATTGGCAATTTTAAGGCATGTCAATTAAAACATGACCGATAGAATAGCACAACTATTAACACACAACTCTTAATGAACATTTTGAAATGTCCACAAAGGAATACACAACATGTTTGAATTCAACAATGATACTGGATCAAGGTAGAATCATAACAACAAAACTCTATCAGAAAGATACGAAGATCGGCAATTCTCAAGGTATGTCAGTTAAACATGACCGATAGAATAGCACTCTACTATTAAGTACATAGATAACTATCAGAATAACAGAAACCAAGAACTCGGTACAAAATTCATTCATACCTGTGGAATTCTATCAGAACTGGTGCCGTAAATCAAGGGTTGGGCAACACTAGTCGATAGAACTTTTCAAGTTTGATCCATATTGATGTAGCAGCACCATGGAAGTACTATTTAGACCAACCAAGCAAGCAATCCTCATATTCCAAATCTAAAGATGTCTGAAGTATATAAGAATCTCATCCAGAGTCTCTCCAGAATATTTTAGTAGGCCAAGGGGCACACCAAAAATGAGAGCGGAAGAATGCAGACGGAAGAATTGAACTTTTTAACATATGGAGGCAAACATGAAAATACGACTTAGAACTCACCCTGGCCACAAGATACAGATGGAAGAGAAGTGGGAGAGTGTTGTGCAAGTCTTATTCTGCACTACACCAAAATCTGTCTAACCAACATCCTCTGTACAACAAACATTAAGCAAAGGAAACAAACATCTGAGAATACACACACACACACAATTACAGATTGCAGAAGAGTGAATATGAGTAATGTACAAGAAGAGTGTAAGAACAATGAGGAGGGAGTCGGTACTTACCAAATATGCAACCAACAGACCAGATGTCGACCGGAGGCGAGTAATGGGTGGCCCCAAGAAGCACCTCAGGAGCCCTATACCAGTGTGAGGATCTACATCAAACACAATACAATATTATTACAAGGACAAATTTTTGCAGATTTCAAATATAGACAGACCGCTCTCAATACCTCATGAGTGTACTTCCAGTTGGAGATTAATTGACCGATTGTATTACAGGAGAGGGCAAATCATATCAGAACATATCATAACATTTTTTGTTGTCAAGAGCCCATATGCACATCTTTCTGGATTAACACAAGAGAAAGCAAATAGATTAAATATAGTAGGAATATAATTTCGTTATTAAAACTAAAGGTTAACGGTTGTTTTTAATATGATTGATTTTTTGTCAAAATTTAACTACCCTCCGTCCTTCAAAATCTAGGGGGACTACCATCCAAGTGCTGCAAACTTCTGGCTAGTAGTACTAACCCGAAACAACAGAAATCACTCAATTTGATCCTTTCGACTTTTACAAATATCGACACAAGTCAGTCACAACAAGTATGTTAAATTCTAACAATATCAATATAATTGAACTTCCAGTTCTACCTAGAGATGTGCTTATAAGCCAAACCTAAATAATAATGAGAGTTGTTTCAGTTAACATATGTACTAATTCGAAAAAAGGTACCGTGTTTAGAGTCGTGTCGGACACGATGCGAAAACCGATATCGAGTACCTCCGAGCAGGGTGGCGTAGCCGAGGGTTAGCTTCTGCGACATCGACATCCCGCTCTTCTTCTTCTTCGGCTCCTCCTCTCCCTCTCCCTTTCCTCCTCCTCCTTCTCCTTTGCCGAAACCTTCGCCTCCGACGACGTCGCCTCCGCCGTCGACATCGATCACCGGCTTTACATCCTCGCCCGCGGACGCGACGAGACGAGAGCGGGAAGAGTAGGAGAACGAGCGGATTAGATTTGGGGTTGCTAGGGGTCCCGAACGAGAGAGTTAGGGTCGCAAAGAGAGTAGGAGAACGAGCGGATTAGGGTTTGGGTTGCTAGGGGTCACCGGTTAATAAATTTTGGATTATGTGTGCCAGATTGGAGAAAAGGGGGCTGGATGCTTTGTTAAGGTCATGTGACCTCACGTGATTTGATTTTTTTTATCATTTGGAATGATTTTGGAATGGTTTGTGTGTGTTCCAAACTAAATATTTTTATTAAAAATGAAACTATAATATTTGGAACATTTTTTTAATTTTGGCACAGTTTTCTTCCGTTCCGAACACTAGGCACGCTAAATAGGCGTTCCAGATTGAAATACATTTAGTGTTCCTAATTAGCTATTTTGGTGTAGTGTTTTCTTCCGTCCCTTGCCGGTAGGGACCTTCCGGGTAGAGTTACAGGAGGCGAAAGGAAGCACCTCGTCTCCCGAGCTTTGCTGTAGGACCGGTCCTGGCTGCTGCAGTCGTTGGAAGACGGACTGCCGGTCCTCTTGTACTGCTGTCTTGTTGCAACAGTAATTGACAATGACTTGAGTGCAATGACGTCCATGGAAGGACTTTTTGCACACCAAGGTTTCTTCTCTTTCTTTGCGTTTGTGAAGGATCACATCTCGCAAGTCAAGGACATCTCGATCAACCTCTGCACTTGCTTTGTGGGCCCGGGTATTCCGAGCACACGAGTGCGTAGGTATCATGTTTGCTCCCTGATGCGGGGCTAGTAAAAGCACTTGCCCACGATCAGTGTTGGGAGACTCTTGAGAACCACCCTGTCCATTTGCCGCCGAGGGCTGGACACGGGCAGTTCTGTACAACTTTCCTTCAGAGGCCCGCATAACAGTTAGCGGGACTCTCTGATGGTCAGAGGTTGGGACAGCTGACTGAGGTCGACGAGCTCGCGCTGTCCTAGACTTCTTCGCTCTAGCACCCGAGGGTGCGTAGTAGGAAGAGTCCAAGCTGTGCCGCATAGAATCTGGCACGCCTTCGTCGGAGCTTCTGATGTCAGGGCCGCATGAGAGGCGGTCGAAGACTGAACCCAAGCTGCATAGGGCATATAGCCGGCGGCTGGGATTGGATGCCGCATAGGTCATCTCCCTGTGGCTAGGATTGATGGCCGCATAAGTATTCTGCATGCGGCTGGGATTGGTGGCTGTATGAGTATTCTGCATGCAACTGGAATTGGTGGCCGCATATGCGTTCTTTCTACGGCCCGCACTGTCACGACCCGCACCCACTGTGAGGGTACGATAACGTAACAACGTCTAGCATACGCCACAGTGTCGGCAGTAGAACACTGTCCTAGGTCACAACATCTAACAATATAATGCTAAACAGTTTATACTCCCCGAATAGGGGTGACATAGCAGAAAGTAAACTCAATCACAGCTAGGCAGGAAAATAAGATAGAAGATAGATAGATAAATACTGCTGAAATGAAAGGAAATCCACAAGTACAAACAGAGAGTCTAAGTGTCTAAGATAAATACATATCCCAAGTATCAAATATATACAATCATCCAGAGAGTAATGTAAATGAAAACATCCTAGTCTAGAGGTGTGTCATCCACTGCTAGTGGGACCTGCTGCTGGTCCAGGTCCAAATACTCATCTAAGGTAGCACCGTAATAGGTATCCATACAGGCCTCCTCTTCGTCCTCTGTAATATTTTCAATAGGTCCAGTCAGAACAGGAGCGAGCACAATACATCTCAACAGTTCATAGCAGGTTAGAAAATATAATCATGCAGTAAAGTAAGATACAGGAACTGAAAGAAAGTACAGGATGTAAACAGAGAAAGCTGTAATGGAAATATATACAGTAAATAGAGAACTATCAGTGGCTAGTGAGTCAGAGTACAATATAAACATGTGAATGGCATAGGAGATTCTGATGAGACACTACGGAGGTGATCAGGTGAGATACTACTAGGATATTATTCAAATGTCTACTTCTACTCCCCCGTACCCCCAATCAATACACAAGGATCCAGCCAGGTTATGTTATGATTCCATGCAAAGGCCCACAAGGGGTGATACATGGAAGGCCCATAAATAGGTGATTCTAGGAATGCCCATAAATGGGAGATTCAAGGAAGACTCTGTGATCATGAGAGTACATGTCACAAGTGATCAATGAACCATGAAGCATAGTGATACACCATGTAAGTGAAACGCACAGAACATGTAGTATACGATGCTCCCTGAGGGGATAACATCTCAAGAAGGGATCCATATAGTACTAATCCGTGTGACCAACGTGACAGTATCCAGTAAAGTAATTTAAAGCAGGAAAATAATTTTAAACAGGATATGAAATGATCAGAGAATGTACTCGCCTGGCATCTGAGTGTCCAAGATGAAAGTACTGTCCGAGGAGTGGTATCTGGCTCCTATTTAGAACAGCACAAGTCATAACAAATCCAGAATGGTAAAATAAAGTTCTACTATGCACTCTACATGAATCTAGGTCAATCTAGGCCAAAGTCAACTCTTGGTCAACTCTGGTCAACCCTAGAAGTCAAACTAGGTCAACTATGGTCAAACTAGGTCCAACAAGTCTAAATTAGGTCAACCAAGTCATTCTAGGTCTAAACAAGTCTACACTAGTCTAATCAAGGCTAAACTAGCCTATGCTAGTATACCAAGTCCATACAACCTATACAACATAAGTCAAACCAACATCTTACAACCTATATTGCATCTAGGCCTACACATGGAAATCACATATAACACATACATATATACTCATGGCTACCTATATGTATACCTTTCATACATATATATAATATAGATATAATAGTACACACACATATTATAATATATATGATACTTACATAATGCATAATATACTTTATATATTAGATACACATACATATATATACATACATTATATATACATGCATAAATATACATTAGGTATATATAATGTGAAGAGGGATATAGAAGAGGAGTGATGTGTGTCAAGAGATGTGTATATTAGAGTGTGACAGGGACTTAGCTATAGGTGTGTGTGTGTATCATTGAATGTGTGAGTATCTAGGCATACAGTGATAGGAATAAGAGGGTGTAGTGTTAGTTCCCATTGACAGGAACAAATGTGAATGTGTGTGTGAGTAGCTAAGGTGTGTGACAGGAAAATAGAGTGTGTGTGTGTAGGTGTATATCAATGAAGGGTTCAGTTTTCAGAAAATATAGAAAGGGAACCCAATTCAGTTCCTGGATTGATAACAGGAACTCCCAATCAATACACAACCCCCATTTCAGTTTCAGAAAAACATAGAAGAGGAAATCACATTAGTGAATGCACGGTGATGAATTCCCAGGTTTAGCATTTAACAGGATATCAACACAATCTCAGTAAAAAGAAAGGAAAATCAATTCAGTTCAACCTATACTATCTTAGGTTTATATATTACAGGTTTTTCTGAAAACAGTCCTATTCATTCAATCCTAATTTCGAAACCTAACACTCAATGAAACCACTTCAAAAATTAGCATACAGTTAGATTACATATAGGAGAACAATATTAGGGACTTAAACATATAAGCAGAAGCATTAAACCGGTTAATTTAGACTGCCAAAATCGGGTGTTTAAAAACTGGAAAAAATTTACTGAACATGGACTGAAACTTGAGTATCAGAAAAAGTAAATGGGATTACATGTATAAAACTAAACTAAAATGAACTATGAATGGTTGGTAAACCTGACATAGGGTGTGTTCGTGTCCAACATACAGTTTGTGTCCCACCACAATGTGACACAACGTGTCCAACATAAAAAGACCAAAACAGACACACACACAGAACATGCATACAGACACTGCATCGTGCACGAGTGTAGACGTGTGCAGTATGCGACACGGGACACATCGTGTCTCGTGCACACACCCACGTGTTCGCCAGGTGTCAGGCTACCTACGTGTCACCCTGATTTAGGTTCTAGTGTGTCGTGTCCAGACTTAACGAGCCGTATCAGTGCTCACTGACAGCAAGTGCACAGTCAGTGCAAATCTGATGCACGGCGGATTTCGTGTTCGATACGACACGAGGTGTCGTGAGACTCGAAGGGGGGGCCTGTCAATGGTTGCCCCCACCTCCGTGCCAAGTGGCACGTGTCAATGTGGCGTGTGCTGCGTGCAAACGACCCCGAGCAGCAGGGGAAGCACACTGCTCGCGCGCGTGTGTGCACCCGCGTGTGCACGTATCCAAACCGATACGACACGACACCAAATCAATCCCAGTCGACCAGAATCATGTAAGCCACATCAAAACACAAATTCCTATTCAAAAATAATTTGAAAACCACATCGAAATGCCCTTTGGAGCATTTCATCAAACACCTTAACTAGTGGGCTGATACGTGTCCATTTAGGATACGAAATGGACACAAAATCCTACAAAAATCTAGGGTTATCTAGGGGACACTTAGATCTAGGTTAATATGCAATATTAACAGCATCTAATATTGAGTTTTAGAGATTTACCTATAGGTATCCAAACTCCTCAAAAAGCTCCAAAGAGGGGGTGTCTCCTTGCTCCCCATACTTCACCAAATTGCTATCAAACTGAGAATAAAATACACCAACAGCAAGAATACCTAAATTAAAATCTATTGCAAATTGTTTGAGGGAAAAAGAAATTAATATGAAATTTTTATGAATTAATGAAGTTGGTACATACCTCTCTTTCCAAATGAACTTTCCTAAAGAGGCTAGCCCTAATGGAAGAGAGTATTTATAGGGTGGGATTCCCTAGGCTAGTGTGGCCGGCCATAGAGTGAATTAGGGTTAGGGTTAGCTAATGGGTTGGGCTTTGGGCCCCTATGTGCTAAGTTGCTAATTAATGGTTCAACCATAAGTCGTGGCTTATGACTTTATTCTAACTTAAATTCTAATTGGCCTATTAGGAATTAACTTATTGTTAGTTAGGGTCACATGACCTAATCAAGTCCAAACACGACTAAGGTTAGCTTCTAGGTTAGTCTACCAAGGTAAATGCTAGTCAAAGTCAACCTAGTCAACCATCATTCAAACAATTCCAAAATAAATCGTAAAAATTCCCATAAATTCAAATAAATTATAATAAAATCCAATAACCTCAAAAATGACAAAAATACCCTCAAACTAGAAATGTGGTAGTGACAAATCTACCCTCCTTAAAAGAATTTCGTCCTCGAAATTGAAAGGCGAAATGCAACTGATGAGAAGGATAGAAAGTATACCTCACGGTCCAAAAAGATATGGGTATCGCTCGCGCATCTCATCCTCCCGCTCCCAGGTAGACTCTCCTGGAGAATGATGCCTCCATGCGACACGAACCAAAGGTATCACCTGGTTCCTCAGAACCTTCTTCCGTCGATCCAGTATCTCTACTAGCTGCTCTGGATAGCTGAGAGAAGGTCCAACCTCAATCTCCGAATGATCAAGCACATGGCTAGGGTCAGCCACGTACCTTCTCAGCTGTGATACATGGAATACGTTGTGGACCCCCACTAGTGCAGGTGGCAAGTCTAGCCTGTATGTCACGTCACCGACTCTCCCGCTGATAACGAAAGGGCCGATGAAGCGCGGGCTAAGCTTCCCGCCTCCACCAAAACGTATCGTACCACGAGTCGGAGATATCCGCAGAGAAACCATGCCTCCGACCTAAACACAAACAGGGTCTCATGTTACTAAATAATCAAACATGATCAAACAACAAAACAAATAACCTACTTCTAATCTTATCTCTAATCAACTGAGTCAAACATAGTCAATGGTCAATCACTAGTCAATTTTCTCAACATCCTAGTACCTGGTCATCAGCTGGTCAACTTCTTAGGATTTTACCTATGCTAGCTACCTAAGTGTTGGCACTAGAACTTAGCAAAAAGAGAACTCTATAATAGGCTAGCTCTTAACTTTCCAATCCTATCAAGTCACCTATAACTAAATACCTACAAGCTAAGCACACCAATCCTAAATACCATATATATATGCTCAAGAACAACAACCCATCACATATACCCTAAGTATATCATCTATATATATATATATACATGACTGATCAACCAAGGGTTAAGGCAGACTTAACTTATAAGGGACTGAAACAAATGCTTAGAACTAGGCTAAGGATGAATGGTCTGAATCATCAGGGTAGGCAAAAGGGTATGATGCTAAGGAGACTAAAATTATAAGCTAAAGGACAGGACGTTTGGGTCCACTTGTAAAGTCAAAGTGAAGGGAAACCTACACATGGAAAATGAACTAATACTCAGGTAGAGGCTTAGAAGACTGAACCAACAATAAAAGAATGGGTTTGGACATGTATCTGGACAGATGGGCTAACCAGGTATCATCTGTTTCTAAGAATGAAAGAGGACAGAATTATGATCAAGGGAGAACTCTTATTAACAACCCACATTATATCCCATTGTATACAACTGTCCAAGTGAACTGAACAATCATGCCCAAGAAAAAGTTTAAACTCCACTATAGGGCAAGTACTGTAGGTTATAATGAAGGGTATTGCAAGGCTATCAATAAGTAAGATGCTAAGAGATGCAGTATGTCACCATGTACAGAAGTAAGAATGAGTGCAGACCTCTAATATGCATGATACTAACTCTCCAGATATGCAGAATATGATAAGGGGTTGATGGTTATATTGGTGAGTCAATAATTGGGTCTGAACTATGGTCCAGTGAAACCTATGATGTAACACGGTGGGTAATAAACTTTGAGTGCAGTGAACAACTTGTACAAGTCTGAACCAAGGGGACAGGGTATCTAGTGAAGGGTCTGCACACTGCCTATAAAGGTTGATCAACCATGACTGAACTCCACACAAGAGAAATTAACTAAAATAGAAAATTGAGCCAAATATAGGCTAAATAACTTGTCAATAATCCTATACAACAATGACCTATAGGTACCAACCAACCCATATCCCATATGCCAATATCTTCTGTAACCTATCTATATAAATAGACCTCTTGGTCTTAGGTAAAACTACAACTATACTCAAGGGCAGGCTCTGGTCATGGGTGCCTCACTGGAAAATGGTAAGGAAAAATAATAATAATCATAAAGGCTGCAAGGCGCACTAACATCCTATACGTAACTGGTTGATATTATAAATAACATGGGAATCACCTACACTGGGTTACTATTCTAATACCAATGCTAACTATCATCTCCAGGGTACAGGCACTCTACAAGTTATCATATCATTATACTATGATGGAACTACCTTTGAATAAGTTCTACAAACTAAAATATCCCTACTCCTAAGTTATTTGATGGAATACAATTTTAAAAACAACAGAAGGGTATGAAAGAGATGATATGTTGAAACCTTCTCAAGATAAAATCTGATAATCATATGCGTCTGTCCAAAATCATGTTACTCAGAGTCTTCGTCATGTTAGTGAGAAAGGCTACGATAATCACAGAGTCCTTGACCAAGGTACATACCTCTAGAATCATGGTATTTAAAATTTTTGCATTGCCACATGCTTGGCAGCGAAAACCTTAAATTTCCACACCCGAAAAATACGTCCTAAATCTGACTATATATCCTCACTATGCCAGCTAACACGACTATCGAAGATTCTAGATTCCATAACTGGATGACCTAGCCCATATGATTCATCTCAGAAGAAAATCAAACATAACACAAGAACAACAGGACAAAATTGATCAATCGACAAGGAACAGAGGAAATCGAAATTCGAGACAGCTATAAGAGGCAATCGCGGAAATA
Source organism: Iris pallida (assembly GCA_029216955.1). Taxonomy (NCBI): domain Eukaryota; kingdom Viridiplantae; phylum Streptophyta; class Magnoliopsida; order Asparagales; family Iridaceae; genus Iris; species Iris pallida. The sequence continues at coordinate 4,644,838 of JANAVB010037819.1, read as the reverse complement.
GAATCAAAAGAACGAAACCTGTAACTAGATCTCCAACGGCCTGAGCATCCTTGACTGTCCTGGCGAAAGCTCGCTCCTGCTGGCCTCCCCTGGCCCGCTGCTGATGCTGAATGTACCTCTGCTGCTGAGTCGGTAAGGATAATCCCCTCTGCTGGCCTACCGGAGTCCTCGCTCCTGCTCTCTTAGCTGTCCGTTTAGGAAACTTGGGGCACTCTCTTAACGGGTGATATGATGCTCCGCAAAGTAGGCACTTGTCTATCCTTATTCGGTATTCGCCCCAAACGTACCCTGGTTCCCTACAGGAAGGGCAACTGGTAATCTGCTGCTGTCTAGGGGTCTGCTACATCTGTAATGGTGGTCCCCTCGGCTGCTCTGTCGGAGCCCTAGCTCCTGCTCCTGGTGCTACTCCCTGAACTACTCTGTCTATGTTCTGGGAACACTCCCTCAGCTGGTGGTCCGCTGCTCCACCCCTCTGGTGCTGAGCTACAGGTGGCCTAGCTCCCTCAAAAGGAGGTGCAATGGGACAATCTATCTTCTGGTGGGCACCTGACCCACAAAAATAGCAAACCTTCAACCTCTTTCTGCACTCACCCCATCCATGCCCCGGCTTCTTGCAGTAGGGACAACTGATTGTCTCCTGCCTGGGTGCCTGATACCGTCTGGGTTGCTGCTATCCCTGCTAATGGCTCTGACCCTAGAACTGCTGCTAAACAAGCCTCTGTTGATACTGATGCTGAATCAGTACATGAGGCCTCTTAGCCTGACCTCCACTGCTGCTAATTCTATGAACGTCATGTCCCCTCTTGAATAATTGTTGCCGCTGATTTTCTACTATCTGCTGGAAGAAGAAGAACAACCGCACCACGTCCTCTGATTCTGATGGCGACTGCTGCTGAAGAACGTTCGGGATGATTGGGGAAAGTCTCGGAATAGGAAGAGGTGCACTCCAATAAGCTGCAAATATCCCAACCTGAGCCGGCATAACAGGAGCTGCAGTCTCGGGGCCCTGCTGATCAGGACGAGGAGTAGTAGACCCCTCAGTGGTGTCTTTCCGATCGAGACGATACGATCGCGTCTCCATAACCATCCTGAAAATAGACCAAACGAGAGGACAATCACTGAGAATGAAGCGATAACATCAAAGGAGGACGGTTTATTTTCAAGAAAAGTCAATAATGCAGCAATTTTAGGTAACAAGAATCTGATTAAGAGTTTTTCCTAATGTGATTGAGTACCTTCAAAATATCCTAATCCTACTGTCGGCTGTAGTGGTACTCTAGATCGAATACCACTAAACAAACTCGACCTGCATGGGCCATTACTAAAAACGTGTCACGATCCGCACCCACTGTGAGGGTATGAGAACGAAACAACGCCCAGCCTACGCTGCAGTGTCGGCAGTAGAATGCTGTCCTAGGTCACAACATCTAACAATATAATGCTAAACAGTTTATACTTCCCGAATGGGGGTAACATAGTAGAAAGTAAACTCAATCACAGCTAGGCAGAAAGATAAGATAGAAGATAGATAGATAAATACTGCTGAAATGAAAGAAAATCCACAGGTACAAACAGAGAGTCTAAGTGTCTAAGATAAATACATATCCCAAGTATCAAATATATACAATCATCCAGAGAGTAATGTAAATGAAAACATCCTAGTCTAGAGGTGTGTCATCCACTTCAAGTGGGACCTGCTGCTGGTCCAGGTCTAAACACTCATCTAAGGTAGCACCGTAATAGGTATCCACACAGGCCTCCTCCTCGTCCTCTGTAATATTTTCAACAGGTCCAGTCAGGACAGGAGCGAGCACAATACATCTCAACAGTTCATAGCAGGTTAGAAAATATAATCATGCAGTAAAGTAAGATACAGGAACTGAAAGAAAGTACAGGATGTAAACAGAAAAAGCTGTAATGGAAATATATACTGTAAATAGAGAACTATCAGTGGCTAGTGAGTCAGAGTACAATATAAACATGTGAATGGCATAGGAGATTCTGATAAGACACGACGGAGGTGATCAGGTAAGATACTACTTGGATATTATTCACATGTCTACTTCTACTCCCCCGTACCCCTAATCAATACACAAGGATCCAGCCAGGTTATGTTATGATTCCATATAAAGGCCCACAAGGGGTAATACATGGAAGGCCTATAAATGGGTGATTCTGGGAATGCCCATAAATGGTTGATTCAAGGAAGACTCTGTGATCATGAGAGTACATGTCACAAGTGATCAATGAACCGTGATGCATAGTGATACACCATGTAAGTGAAACGCACAGAACATGTAGTATACGATGCTCCCTGAGGGAATAACATCTCAAGAAGGGATCCATATAGTACTAATCCGTGTGACCGACGTGACAGTATCCAGTAAAGTAATTTAAAGCAGGAAAATAATTCTAAATAGGATATGAAATGATCAAAGAATGTACTCGCCTGGTATCTGAGTGTCCAAGATGAAAGTACTGTTCGAGGAGTGGTGTCTGGCTCCTATTTAGAACAGCACAAGTCATAACAAGTCCAGAATGGTAAAATGAAGTTCTACTATGCACTCTACATGAATCTAGGTCAATCTAGGCCAAAGTCAACTCTTGGTCAACTCTGGTCAACCCTAGAAGTCAAACTAGGTCAACTATGGTCAAACTAGGTCCAACAAGTCTAAATTAGGTCAACCAAGTCATTCTAGGTCTAAACAAGTCTACACTAGTCTAATCAAGGCTAAACTAGCCTATGCTAGTATACCAAGTCCATACAACCTGTACAACATAAGTCAAACCAACATCTTACAACCTATATCGCATATAGGCCTACACATGGAAATCACATAACATATATATATATATATATATATACTCATGGCTACCTATATATATACCATTCATACATATATATAATATAGATATAATAGTACACACATATTATAATATATATGATACCTACATAATGCATAATATACTTTATATATTAGATACACATACATATATATATACATACATTATATATACATGCATAAATATACATTAGGTATATAGAATATGAAGAGGGATATAGAAGAGGAGTGATGTGTGTCAAGAGATGTGTATATTAGAGTATGACAGGGACTTAGCTATAGGGGTGTGTGTGTATCAATGAATGTGTGTGTATCTAGGCATACAGTGATAGGAATAAGAGGGTGTAGTGTTAGTTCCCATTGACAGGAACAAATGTGAATGTGTGTGTGAGTAGCTAAGGTGTGTGACAGGAAAATAGAGTGTGTGTGTGTAGGTGTATATCAATGAAGGGTTCAGTTTTCAGAAAATATAGAAAGGGAACCCAATTCAGTTCCTGGATTGATAACAGGAACTCCCAATCAATACACAACCCCCATTTCAGTTTCAGAAAAACATAGAAGAGGAAATCATATTAGTGAATGCACAGTGATGAATTCCCAGGTTTAGCATTTAACAGGATATCAACACAATCTCAGTAAAAAGAAAGGAAAATCAATTCAGTTCAACCTACACTATCTCAGGTTTACATATTACAAGTTTTTCTGAAAACAGTCCTATTCATTCAATCCTAATTTCGAAACCCAACACTCATTGAAACCACTTCAAAAATTAGCATACAGTTAGATTACATATAGGAGAACAATATTAGGGACTTAAACATATAAGCAGAAGCATTAAACAGGTTAATTTAGACTGCCAAAATCGGGTGTTTAAAAACTGGAAAAAATTACTGAACATGGACTAATACTTGAGTATCAGAAAAAGTAAATGGGACATGGACTAATCCTAATGTGTCATGTGCAGACTTAACGAGCCGTATCAGTACTCACTGACAGCAAGTGCACAGTCAGAACAAATCCGATGCACGGCAGATTTCGTGTCCGATACGACACGAGGTGTCATGAGACTCGAGGGGGGCCTGTCAGTGGTTGCCCCCGCCTCCGTGCCAAGTGGCACGTGTCCACGTGGCGTGTGTTGCGTACAAACGACCCCAAGCAGCAGGGGAAGCACACTGCTCACGTGCGTGTGTGCACCCGCGTGTGCACGTATCCAAACCGACATGACACGACACCAAATCAATCCCAGTCGACCAGAATCATGTAAGCCACATCAAAACACAAATTCCTATTCAGAAATAATTTGAAAACCACATCGAAATGCCCTTTGGTGCATTTCATCAAACACGTTAACTAGTGGGCTGATACGTGTCCATTTAGGACACGAAATGGACACAAAATCCTACAGAAATCTAGGGTTAGCTAGGGGACACTTAGATCTAGGTCAATATGCAATATTAATAGCATCTAATATTGAGTTTTAGGGATTTACCTATAGGTGTCCAAACTCCTCAAAAAGCTCCAAAGAGGGGGTGTCTCCTTGCTCCCCAAACTTCACCAAATTGCTATCAAACTGAGAATAAAATACACCAACAGCAAGAATACCTAAATTAAAATCTATTGCAATTTGTTTGAGGGAAAAAGGAATTAATATGAAGTTTTTATGAATTAATGAAGTTGGTACATACCTCTCTTTCTAAATGAACTTTCCTAAAGAGGCTAGCCCTAATGGAAGAGAGTATTTATAGGGTAGGATTCCCTAGGCTAGTATGGCCGGCCATAGAGTGAATTAGGGTTAGGGTTAGCTAATGGGTTGGGCTTTGGGCCCCTATGTGCTAAGTTGCTAATTAATGGTTCAACCATAAGTCATGGCTTATGACTTAACTATTCTAAATTAAATTCTAATTGGCCTATTAGGAATTAACTTAATATTAGGTTAGGCTCACATGACCTAATCAAGTCCAAACATGACTAGGGTTAGCTTCTAGGTTAGTCTACCAAGGTCAATGCTAGTCAAAGTCAACCTAGTCAACCATCATTCAAATAATTCCAAAATAAATCCTAAAAATTCCCATAAATTCAAATAAATTATAATAAAATCCAATAACCTCAAAAATGACAAAAATACCCTCAAACTAGAAATGTGGAAGTGACACGTACCCTTATGCGGCTTCTTCCTGGACCGTATAGAGTTCCCATTTGCTTCCGCAAGTGCAGCATCGTAGTGCTTTCCTTTGTCGGACTTGGGGACAGCAGGGTCCTCTGCGGCCTGAAGTGGGGCCGCATGTGAGTCTTCTTCGCTGTCTTGAGCAGCAGAAAATACTTCTTCCAGAGCTTGGAGAGGAGTAACGATTTTGGGCCTCTACGCCCTGCGGGCCTTCTTCGGGCCGGCTCACTTCTGGATTGGGCTAGCGCTCCCTTCGGAGAGCATCTCTTCAAACGCTTGCTGGTCGAAGCGAACAACCAGCATCTGTTGCATGGAGCCGAGTTCGGCTACGTTCGATTGCATCACCAACTTCTCAGCAGTGGAGAAGTTAGTCTCCAGCAGAGTCGCCATCGTGTTTGCCATTGATTGTCGTAGAACAGAACAGTTTTGTAGGAGGACTGAACTTTGACTCACAATTACAAACTCGTTTGTACAAAAAAGAGCCTAGGAACAAAACCTAGGAAAAGCAATCTAAGTACAATTGTTTAGTTTAGATTCTGGGGGGTGACGGTAGAGGCTCGGGAAAGTGCTATCAACTCTGCCTTACTCCTTGGACGATCGAACGCAACCTCGGCTCCGGTGAAGAAATGCCCTCTCTCTGCCCGGGTATGTGTATATCTCTCTGTGTGTGTGCAAGGGAATAGCACCTTGCTATTTATAGGAACTCATGAGTAATAGGGTGTACAGCCACGTGGCTAAGTTTAGGCCACATCCTTGTAACTGTGCCTCAAGAAGTGGGCAGCTGGGGATTGGTTAAGATTGATCATAATTTTTTGTTGCACTAAATCTGAACTGTTAAGACTTGGTCAATTTTTGCCACGTGTCTCAACTGCTACTCTGTGGCGAGCCGCATGAATGATGCATCCTGGCTGAGCCGCATAAAGGACTGTCCCATAGCCGAGCCACATAAAGAGTGTCTCATGACCGAGCCGCATGAAGGACATCTCATGACCGATCCACATAAAGGACGTCTCATGACCGAGCCGCATGAGAGATGATCCATGTTCGAGCCGCATGAGAGTTGTCTCATGACTGAGCCGCATAGAGGGTGTCTCATAGGTGATCCGCATGAAGAGTCTTCTTTGGAACTGTGTACTGTGCCGGATATCATGATGATTTTCTCCTCTTTTTAAGAGCATGTCACGTCTTGTCTTTATGTCAGAGCCATCATCTCTGTCAGAGCTGTCGCCTTTATGTCAGAGTAATTACGGCCAGCTGCTTAGGCTGATTTTAAACCGCATAAGGCTCCCTGCTATCTGTGGCCGCATGAAGCTTTCTAAGCCGCATGAAGCTTCCAGGGATTTTAAGCCGCATGAAACTCCCCAGTTCAGTTTTTGAGCCGCATGAAACTCCCTAGTTTTTTAGCCGCATGAAACTCTCCAATTTTTTAGCCGCATGAAGTTTCATGTTGATTTTGGGCCGCATAGAAATTCCTATTCATTTCCATGCTTGTACAACGGTACCGGCACCGAAAGGACCAGCAGTACCACAGCCACGAGGTCCCCTGCTACCTACTCAGCAGCAGCGGTTCACTCAGCACCAGCAGAGAGGAGCACCCCAGCAGGGCCAAGCTATTGCCATGGCCGTCGAGAAGTCGGAACCTACCCCAGATGTGATAGCAGGTTCTATATTACTAGATTCCTTTTCAGCTATAGCTTTGTTTGATTCAGATGCATCCTACAGTCTCATTTATGTAGCTTTTGTATTTAAGCATAGCATAGTATCGGAACCATTGGGTGGTGTTTGCAAAATTATGACGGGTGGAGGTGCTATCATAGTCAAGGATATTTGCATGAGGCATCGCATCACCTTAGGCGGTAGGGAGTTACGTGCCAACTTACTAGTAATGCCACTACCGAGTTTCGACATCGTCCTCGGTATGGATTGGTTGAGTAAGAATTTTGTCAGTATAGACTGCCACCGAGGATGTGTTGTATTCAGTCCTCCGGGAGTACCGGCATTCGAGTTTGCTAGAGGAGCAGTAGAGCAGCAGTGCGGGCTTATTTGCGGAGCTATGATCGAAGGGAAGGAGATCCCACATCCCATCATCGTGGAGTTCATAGATATTTTTCCTGAGGACTTACCGGTTTGCTGCCAGACAGAGACATCGAGTTTGCTATTGATCTAGTACTAAGCGCAGAACCGACGGCTCAACCGGTGTACAGGTTCAACAACAAAGAAGCTAAAGAATTAAAGAAGCAGATCGACGAATTGCTAGAGAAAGGGTTCATCAGAGAGAGTTCATCACCATGAGGATCCCCTGTCCTTTTCGTGCCGAAGAAGGATGGTACGGTACGTATGTGCATCGATTACCGAACCTTGAATAATCATACTATCAAGAACAAGTACCCGTTACCGAGGATTGACGATCTCTTCGATCAATTAAGCGGTGCACGGGTATTCTCGAAGATAGATTTGAGGTCGGGTTACCATCAACTGAAGGTAAGGAAAGAAGATATTTCGAAGACTGCCTTCCGGACCAAGTACGGGCAATACGAGTTTATGGTGATGTCGTTCGGGTTGACTAACGCCTCGGCAGTCTTCATGAACTTGATGAACAAGGTATTCCATCCGTACCTTGACAAGTTTGTAGTGGTGTTTATAGATGACATACTCATTTAGTCAAAAACACCGAAAGAACACAAGGAACATTTGAGGATCGTGCTTGAGACCCTCAGAAAGGAGAAGCTCTATGGAAAACTCTCAAAATATGAGTTTTGTTTGGACAAGGTAGAGTTCCTTGGGCATGTGGTGACAGACGATGGTATATCTGTCAACCCGAAGAAGGTTACGGCTGTGGAAGCTTGGGCTACTCAGACTATAGTGGCAGAGATACGGAGCTTCTTGGGATTAGCAGGTATTACCAGAAATTCGTGCAAGATTTTGCTCGGATTGCAGAGTCGCTTACTAGGCTCACTCGGAAGGACATAGAGTTCGTGTGGACAGAGGACTGCCAGTCTGCGTTCGATGAGTTGAAGAAGAGGCTGACAACATCTCCTATTTTGGCTTTGCCCTCAGGATTGGGAGGTTTCACCATTTATAGTGATGCCTCGGGCAAAGGACTGGGCCGTGTCCTAGAGAAGGACAAGAGAGTGACAGCCTATGCGTCTCGACAGTTGAGACCGCATGAGAAAAACTACCCCACACATGACCTAGAGTTGGCATCCGTGATCTTCGCCTTGAAGCTGTGGAGACATTATTTGTACGAAGAGCGAGTGGAAATCTTCACTGACTACAAGAGCTTGAAGTACATCTTCACATAAAAGGAGTTGAACATGAGGCAGCGCAGATGGCTTGAGCTGATGAGTGATTATGATATTTCTCTACAGTATCATCCAGGAAAAGCCAACGGTGTTGCGGATGCTTTAAGCAGGTATCCCGTAGCAATGTGCTTGACTCGAGATCGTCACTTATTAGCGGACTTGGAGAGTTTGGGCATCGAGATCGTCATTCCAGGAGCCAAGATGCAGATGATAGGCATGTAGATTCAATCAGGATTGATGGACAGGATTCAGGAGGCACATCACCAGGGTGAGCAGCTGAAGGGTATCATAGCCCAAGCACGGGCCAGCTTGCTAGACGACTTCATTATTGTAGAGGATGGTTCATTGCGGCACGGGATGAGA
>JANAVB010037819.1:4596166-4631166 GCA_029216955.1 Iris pallida | reverse complement strand
TATATATATATATATACAGTTTTAAGTAAGGACAGGTTGGCCAAATCTGATAAGTTGGGTTGCAAGGGTAGGTGAATACAAGCAAGTCTGAGTACTGGGGTAGAAGTATAATAGTAGGATAGCTAATAAGATAACATTTACTTCTAGCATATCATCTTAGCATTTCGGTAAAGGTTCACCCTTAATACTAGAGCTAGAGACTACAAACCTAAATAAAAGGGAGAAACCTAGGTCACTCATTAAGCCAATAATAAAGTGTTGATTTTAACACTTTCAGTATTGTGTATTGATCTTTACAAATTATTAAATAGGTCATTTGGGCTCAGACTTGGCATTGGATCTGTTACAGCAATTCAGAACATCAGGCGAGTACAGTTTATTGTCTATTTTTAATATTGATTTTTACTATACTTTATTGATTGGTCATTGGTTATGTGATTTTATATTCTATTATAAATTGTTGAGTCGGAATATAAGAAGTACTAAGGATGTGTGATCCGACCATAGACATTGTTTATTTTCTGTAAGTAGACCTCGTGGACATTGTTTATTTTCTGCAAGTAGACCTCGTAGACATTGTTTAAATTCTTGCAAGTAGACCTCGTAGACCTCGCGGTGTAGTGTCCCAGACTGATCACATATCAAAGGTAATTCTAACAGTTGGGAAGATATTTTATTATTTATTGATATTGATTTTTTCGTCTTTTTCTCACATCTTTTCTATTTATTTTCAAAACATATAGTTGATGTCTAACCTCTGTTTTATAGTCATTTTCATATATTGGAACTGCATTCTGTGAATTGTACTCGTTCCATCCTGACTGGGTAACCAAACAAATTTTAGGTGATTGCGAAGAGGTCGAGTGCCCTGATCAGTATGGCCCGTACATGAGAGATTCAGTAGAGACGGACTTTGCTTACCAGGAGGAGTACGCAGCATCTGATCCTACTACGTTTGCTTAGTTACCTATAGTTAGTACTGAGACATTGTAGTTGACTTTATTTGATTTTTGGAGACATTGTAGTTGAGATTTATTTTCAGTCGTCACACACTTTCTATCATGAGATGGTTTATTTATTTCACCTTCTAGATGTTGAGTGGTGATTTTGAGTTGTGGATTGTCCCATGTGAGTATTATTTTACTGCATGGTTGTTCATCATATTTTTACAGTATTCTACCGCCGACTCTGCGACGTAGGCCGGGCGTGCGTACGATTCTTGCCCACATTACTAGGGCGGGTCATGACAGGATCAAATCCTGGAACAGGAACAGGAGCTGGAGCGTCTGGATCGACATGAGCATCAGCAGAAGTAGGAGCAGCACCGTGTAGAGGTGGAGGTAAAGAAAATCTCCTAGACCTAGTCAGCTCAGAAGATGACCCGAAGATAGGACCTGAATCAAGCTTGATTTCAAATCTCCTAAAGATAACTGCAATATGCATGGGGTACAGAAGGTTGTGCCCCACTCTCCTAGAACCAATCATCCAAGCCATGAATGTCTTGGGGACAGAGAAAGGAACATCGAAGTGGATGTGGTACATGGCAAATATCTCAAGAAAGGTAATCTCATCGGTAGATCATTTTTTAGGAAGCAAAGCAGAATAGATAAAATGATGCAACTCATAAAATTTTTGATTAAGGGGTTTTGCATACAACCTACAGCCCCCCGAGGGACTAGGTTAGGATGATACATTGCAGCCTTAATAGAATCAAGGGTCACTTCTTCGGAAAATTAAACTTTGTGAATTTTAACTAAAGTTTTGCCGACGTCAGGCATATGAAAGTATTTACTAATGTCAGTCGAGTTGAATTCAAGTTCTTTTTCGCTGACGCAAGAATAGATAATACCATCAGGTTTTATTTGCATGTTGTAGTAAAACATACGAACGACATTATCATAGATATTATCATAAGTTTTAAAGTAATCTCGGAGACTTAAGTTTTCAAAAGTCGACGTGTACTCTGAGAAAATAGTAAAGTTGACGTATCGCCCGCGACAAATATCCCGATAGCGAAAAGCGTCAAACCAAGAGTCCGCTATTTCCAAACTTGGAAATAAAGTTGCGTCATATTCCTCTTAGCCGGTAGGGCGAGCAGGACTGAACACGTTGACGGGTTCGTATTTAGAGGTCGAAGATGAACCCGCCACGGAATCTCCTTTCTTCCGTTTGAAGATTTTAAGAGCCATATAATTGAAAAAGAAATGGTAAAGAGATATACCTCAAAGAGAATGGAGAAAAGGAGAAGATCACCTTCTTCAGCTGCTTAAACCTAAGGAGGAAGGAGCTTGGAAGAGGTATAAGATGAAATTTTTGTGGAGTTTTTCTTGCTCGGATGGAAGTAAAATGGGGATGAAGAAGGGTTTAAAAAGGAGCTAGGGCCGGCTGTGCCGTTCTGGAAATTCGAACCGACGCTAACCAAACTCGGTCCAAGTTCTGACAGAGTTCGGCCACTTGTATTTCCATTTCATTTTATACATAACGAATAACAAATAGACTTAATAGCCTTTAATTCTTAAATTTAATAATATTCATTACTTTGGATTAGCTGTAGGGGTCGGATCCCAGCTAGCGGTAGTCCGAAGACACTTGGCACCGTGTCGCTTAGACTTTTACGTCTTTTTGACAGAAGGGCACTTTCGGCTTGTACCCAAAATAACTTCAATTAATAAATATCAAAAATTTCAAGTTGTAAGAAATTTTTATTAAACATAACGCATTATGAATCTAAAAATTCAAGTATGCCCAGTTCACGTCGCAGATAATTGAAACAGTCTTCAGCCAGAGTTTTCGTGAAAATACCTGCTAAGTGATGATCTGTGTCAATAAATTCTAAGCAAATATTCCCGTGTTGTTGGTGATCACGTAAAAGGTGACGACATTTCTCTATGTGCTTCGTGCGTAAGTGACAAATAGAGTTCTTAGTCAAATTGATCGTGCTAGTATTATCACAATATATGAAAATCTTAGAGTAGTACAGATTGTAGTCTTCTAGGGTTTGCTTCAACCATAAAATTTGAGCACAACAGCGTCCTACGGCGATATATTCAGCCTCATTCGTTGATCGCGTTATAGAATTTTGCTTTTCGCTAAACCAGGAGACTAAAGCTTTTCTTATGAAATGACATGTACCGCTGGTACTTTTACAGTCTACTTTGCATCCTGCAAAATCTGCATCTGAGTAACCGATCAGGTCAAAGGATATGGTTTTGGGATACCACAAGCCGATTGTAGAAGTTCCCTTAAGGTATCGGAAGATACGCTTAACGGCGCATAAGTGTGATTCCTTATGATTAGCTTGATATCTAGCATATATGCAAACGCTAAACATGATATCAGGACGACTAGCAGTTAAATATAATAAACTACCAATCATATCTCGATACTTACGTTGGTCGACTGGTTTACCACTTTCATCAATGTCAAGCCGGGTTGATGTAGCCATTGGAGTTCCGATAGGCTTTCCATTGTCGAAGTCATACTTCTTTAGTAAATCCTTCGTATACTTAGCTTGGTTGATGAATGTTCCATGTGAGCGCTATTTGATCTGGAGTTCTAGGAAGTAGTTTAGCTCTCACATCATGCTCATCTCAAACTCACTATGCATACACTTAACAAATTTTTAACGAAGTTTTTTGTTAGTAGTACCAAAAATGATGTCATCTACATAAATTTGCACAAGAAGAATATCATCAGCTGAAGACTTCATAAATAAAGTAGTATCAATTCTTCCTTTAGGAAATCCATTTTAAAGTAGAAGGCACTTAGGCATTCATACCAAGTTTATACCAAGCACGAGGTGCTTGTTTTAGTCCATAGAGTGCTTTCCTAAGTTTGAAGACATGATCGAATTTTTGAAAATCTTCAAAACCAGGGGGTTGTTTCACAAAAACTTCTTTTTTTAAAAAACTATTTAAAATGCACTTTTTACCTCCATTTGAAATAGTTTGAAATTGTGAAAACATACAAATACACAAAATATACGGATAGCTTCTAGTCTAGCAACATGAGCATTTGTCTCGTCATAATCAATACCTTCTTCATGATTATAACCTTGTGCCACTAGACGTGTTTTGTTGTGTAGATCTTGTCCATCATCACTAAGCTTATTTCGGAATATCCATTTGGTACCAATTATCGATTGACCAATAGGTTCATGAACAAGTTCCCAAACTTGGTTTCTCTCAAATTGATTTAGTTTCTCTTGCATGACATCAATCCAAAATTTATCACTAAAAGCATCTGCTACAGTTTTAGGTTCTACTTGAGATTTAAAATCTACATTATCTGCTATATCAGTGTCTTTAATAGAAGAATGTGTAATGACACCTTTTGATACATCACCTATGACGAGCGTCGCTGGATGGTCTGGCAAGAATTTTCAAGATCTGAACATAGTTGTTAGACTTTCCACAGGGCTCTTTTTGGTAGCAGTATCTTTAGATGACTTGGATTTAATTATGCATCTTCATCATCATTGTCACTAGATATATGACTATTGAGCTCATCAAAGGTAACGTTAATAGATTCTTCAACAATCATAGATCTTTTATTAAAAGTCTATATTCCTTACTCTTAACATCATATCCAAGAAATATCCATTCATCTGTTTTAGAGTCGAACTTACCCAAGTTATCCTTAGTGTTCAGGATAAAAAAGCAACATTCAAAAACTTTAAAATATGAAATATTTGGAATCCTTCCAAACCGCAGCTCATATGGTGTTTTCTTCGAGGTAGGTCGAATTAACACCCTATTTAAAATATGACAGGCTGTATTAACAGCTTCTGCCCAAAATATTTAGGAAGATTATGCTAATTCAGCATGACTCTAGCCATCTCGCTTAGAGTACAATTCTTCCGCTCCACAACACCATTTTATTGAGGAGTTCTAGGACAAAAAAAATTATGGTAATATCCACTATCATCACAAAACTTTTTGAAATCATCATTTACGAATTTGCCACCATTATCACTTCGGATTCGAGTAATCATGAAACCTTTTTTTGTACCTTTTTATAAAATATCTAAAATTCAAAAATAGCATCACTTTTATTTGTTAAAAATAAAACCCATGTATAATGAGAGAAATTATCAACAATTTCAAAAGCGTAGAACTTACCGCAAAGACTAGCGACTCTACTAGAACCAAATAAATCCATATGAATTGACAGCAAGGGTCTAGAAGTACTCACAACGTTGATGGATTTAAAACTTGACCTAGTTACTTTATTCTTTTTACAGTCATCACATACCATGTCTCTCTTGAATGTAATTTCAGGAGTCCTTTTACCAGCTTTTTGGTGCATAGACGTGAGATAGTCCATATGGCATGTCCTAACCTCATGTGCCATAGCCAGTTTTTATCTTGGTTGGCTACTAGGCACTTTCCTACATTGTAGGTACTTTCTAAAAAGAAAACATAAATGTTGTCTTCCCTAATACCTTTATATACGGGATTACTAGATGACATTTCATATATAGAGCATTTGTCTTTTACAAAGTTGATACCATAACCATTATCTACAAAGTTACTTATGCTTAGTAGGTTATGTTTCAACTCCGTAAGTAGACAAACATCTTTTATTACTGGATAAGGAGACATACCAACCGTGCCAATTCCAATTATATTACCTCTTAAGTTATTTATGAAGAAAACGTATCCTTCTTTCTTCATCGATAGCGTAGCGAACAAGGATGCATCACTAGTCATGTGCCACGAACATCCGCTATCGAGGATCCACTTGCTTCTAGCATGAGAGGGTTGAGGGTCCACCTACAAAATGAGTAGATGAATCCTTTGGTACCCATTTCTTGAAGGGTCTATTTTTATTAGTCTTACGTATCCAAACAAGTGTTTGATTGTCAACAAGCTTTCTTGCTAGACAATACTGTGATATGTGCCCACGAGTACCACAGTACGTGCAAGTAAGTTATGAAAAATGCTCTTTGTTTCTATGTTGACATGCATTTATGTTTTTTTGAAAACTTATATGTGAAAGCATAATTATGATTAACGTTTTGCTTGCATACTTTCTGTGGTTTAGTCCTCTTAGTTGTATGCTTAGCATTAGGACTAACCTTAGGCTGTATCACATGAATTGCTTGTCTGCCTAACCTGATCTTTAACTTTTTAGAGATCGCACAAGACTCCTCATATTTGGCAGCCATATCAACGAGTCTTTGCTTTGTGACTAAGTGTCTTCTCTATGTCATAAAGCTCTTGTATTTTGACATAGTCTCTTTCTTTATTTTCGATGGTAAGGAAAGCCTCATGATAGTCTACTTTGAGCTTGGCTATCTCATCCGAATTATCGGTAGTAGATGTCTCTTTAATGTCTTCGAAATAATTAGGCAATCTTGCTACTTTGGTTGTGCATGTCTTAACCTCTTTGCGAGATTGCTAATACTTGTCTAACACATTTCTGTGTTCTTCAAGTAGTTCGCTAAAGGCAGTCTCTAATTCATCGAAAGTAAAGTCATCATACATAGGGTTGGAGGATGCCATATCAAATGCCATAAGACATACATTGGCAGTATTGTAGGGTCTGTCCTCTTTCTCTGACTCACTGGCATCACTCTCATGCCAGATGCTTGTGTTTGCATACTTTTGACCTGTTGTAGCTTTCCTGCTTGATCTTGATCTATCATATGGACTGCTTTTCTTTGACAGTGGAAGTCCTTCTTTATATGCCCTGACTTCTTGCATTCAAAGCATATAGTTTTTTCTTCATTGCTTTCGTGGACATCTTTCTTCTTTCGGTTTGATCTCTCAAACTTCAAGAATTTTTTGCAGTTCTTTACTAGCAGGGCTTGCTCATTACCACTGGATGATTCTTCGTCAGAATTATTTTATGCAACTATTTTTGCTTGTGCTTTGAAGGTGATAGATTTTTCCTTGGGGGTTACTTCTTCAAATTTCTTGGGGGTTACTTCTTCGTAGGCAATATCCATTACAATAACACAAGTCAGGACGACATGATGCGGCATCCAGTTGACTTGTTTGCATGGAAGAAGATTGATAGTAAATTTTCAACTTTTGTATCGGATCCTCGTAATCTCAGGCTTGGTCTTTCTTCTGATGGATTTAACCCCTTTGGTGATCTTAGTTCTAGATATAGTTGTTGGCCAATGATTTTGGTTACCTACAATCTTTCCCTATCTTTGTGCATATCTAAAGAAATTTTAATGTTGTTATTACTTATCCCCGGTCCGAAGCAACCAGAAAATGATATAGATGTATATTCGGAATCACTTATAGAAGATTTAAACGAGATAAATGATTTTTCAGCGTATGGAAATTTATCAGGATATTCTACAAAGGGCAAGAAGGCATGTCCCGTGTGTGGTGTTTAGACATGCTCAAAATGGTTGCAAAATGGAAAAAAAATTGCTTACATGTGCCATAGAATTTTCCTTCGACCTGATCATCCATTGCGGTTGAAAGCTTCTTCGTTTGATGGAACCGAAGAACATCGATTGAGGCCTAAAAAAATAACTGGCTCAGAGGTTCTTCAAGTAGACAACAATATTGTAAATGTTTGGAGAAAGTCAAAAAACCAACAACATGAAAATAGAAGGAAGAGAAATAAAGATATCGATTATAATGATGGTGATGATCCTACACAACTTACAAAGCGGTGGAAAAAAAATCTATTTTCTTTACCATATTGGGAGGTATTTTTTCCTTTATTTATATTAACTTTGAAAAAACTTCATATTATTAGTTGTTAAATTTAATATATATTATGTTCATAATGCAGATTTTACTATTACGACACAATTTGGACGTGATGCACATTGAAAAGAATATTTGTGAGAGTATTATTGGTACTCTATTGAATATAAAGGGGAAAACAAAAGACAACTTGAGTTCTCGAAAAGATTTGAAGTTGATGGGCATTAGAAAAAAATTGCATCTCAAAGATGATAAGATTAATAGTTCTAAAGGTACTATACCTCCGTACATACTTTCAAAGAAAGAGAAGCATATATTTTGTGAGAGATTGGCAAATTTGAGATTGCCGGATGGCTATAGTTCTAACATTGCAAATCGAGTGTAATTACAAGTCCAAAAGATTTATGGCCTCAAGTCCCATGATTGTCACGTCTTAGTACAACAAGTGTTGTCAGTGGCATTGAGAGGACTTTTACCGCGGGGACCAAGAATTGCTATTTTTTGCCTTTGTGCATTTCTTAATCAATTATGTCAAAGGGTACTTGATAAAAATAAACTAGAGCTTCTTGAAGATAAAATTGCTGAGACTTTGTGTATATTGGAAAGGTTCTTTCCTCCATCTTTTTTTGACATTACAATCCATTTAACTATTCATCTTGGACAAGAAGCACTGATTGCTGGACCGATACCTTTCAGATGGATGTACCCTTTTGAAAGGTGAGGATCAATGTTTATGGTATAACCCTATATTAATTATATACTAATATGATTGTTTATCAAGCTAAGTTTTTTAATCATGATTAGGTATATGAAGGTCCTAAAAGGATACGTTAAAAATCATTCTAATCCCGAAGGATGCATAGCAAAGAAGTATTTAGCTGATGAATTAACAAATTTTTGTTCTGGGTACATGAAATAAGCAGCTGATATAGGACATCAACATAGGCGTAATGAGGATTTTGAAGATAGAACAATAGTAGAAGGGCGGCCACTTGGTCAAGGTAGGACAAAAAACTCAATGACTTCTTCTATGTTAGAGATTGCCCATCATTATGTTTTGAAGAATACCGCGGAAGTTGATTCATGGAGAGAGAGTAAGTTATAATTTTATAGCAAATTTATTTTTTATTTTTTAATTCTCATTATTCACATTCTAAATTACCTTATTTAACTGTTCCAGAAAGCACAAAGAGGAGCTTATACGTTTAGATAAACGTTTAGCCAAGAATGAATCTCTTTTAGAAAAGCGACATATGAACACGTTTAGTGAATGGCTGGAAAATGAAGTTAGAAGTGGCAAAAGTGGTCCAATGTCAGATATTGTTAAATGGCTTGCATGTAGGCCTAAGAAGGAAGTAAAGTTTTATTCTGGTTATGTTATCAATGGAAATCAATTTCACACAAAGGATGCCGAAAAAAGTACACAAAATTGTGGAGTTTCTATTGAAGCAGAAACAATGTGTCGAACAAGTGCGAAAGATGCTTCACAAGTAATGGAAACAGTAACTTACTACGGTATCATAAAAGATATCATGTTGCTGGACTATTACAAATTTAAAGTACCTTATTTGATTGTGATTGGACAAATATAAAAAAATGGTATCAAACTTGAAGATGGGTTTACGTTAGTTAACCTCCACCAAGGACAACATCAATTTGAGAGGGATCTATTTATTTTTGCATCACAAGCAAAACAAGTATTTTATTCAAGAGACTCAGACACATTGAATTGGTATGTCGTATTGAAAGCACCACAAAGAGATTTCCATAAGAATGAGACAGACGATCGGAATGAATACATGCCATGCACTCCTTTAGATGTATCACAACTTGACTTTGATATTGATGATAAAGACTGTGAAATACGTGATTATGAGGAACTATCTTATGTATCGGTAGTCATACCAATACCATTTATATAATTATCTATATTGATCTTGAGTTATTGTTTAAGTAGTTGTTTATGTTATGAATCTAATGAATTATTATTGTTTTCTTAACAGACTGAAAGTTAAGACGGTGAAGATTGATTAAATTGTCTGAGAGTAAATATTTGGTCAATAAGATGGCTGAAAATGGAGAAGAAGTAAGTTTCTATTTGTTCCACAGTTACCTAATTGAGCTTTATTGATATGATTCTTTATGTTTTTATCTTATGATTAAAAAGGCATTATTATGTCTTAAAAAACAGAGGCGTTATTCTGTCTGAAAATAATAGATCGTTTTTCTGCAACCTTATTCTCTGTAAAGGTCCTTGTTCTTGTGGGCTGATGCCAGTTGATATATAGTTTGCTTTCAGTAGACTTAGACATTCTCTTCTATATTCTTTTGGGATATTAATAGAGTAACATCAAATTATTGACTATTAGTAACGATTTTCATAGTTAGATAAAATTGTCAAAAAGTTTAGCCTTCCAGCTATCTCCATGTAACTTCCTAAAATAGTTGAGTAATTATGCTTGTGAAGTCTGTGACTGCTAACAGGTGAATTATTTCAATTATTATGCCTTTTATATTGTATTATTGTGTCCTTTATTGTAAGTATATTAAGATACAAGATATATATCTTACAATATGTTAAGCTACAAGCTATAAGTGATGCAATCTGTGAACAGATGTATGGATGTATCATCCAATACGAAAAATATTGGTTTAACAGATTAAAATAAGGCAGATTCAAAACGAATTCCCTCAGGTATCATAAAAGCTATAATATGATACCTGAGGGAAATCAATGGTATCTGAAGTTTACCTAGAGATTCAAAATAAATATGACCTGGCCTAATTTCAACAGGAACTTCTTCCTGCACTTCAGAATTCAGAACCCTCTCTTCTTCTTCTGTTGATATTTTATGAATGTTATTTGGTTGCTCTTCACCCTAGATATCCTGAAAAATCAAGATAGAAATAGAATTGTTAATACTTTGAATATCTGACACCTATTATATTAGCATCAGCATGAATGAAGTCATGTCTTGAGAGGATGAGACAAAAATTTTAAACTAAGGCAAGATTGTGATCGTTGTACTTTCTGCACTTTTATCCAAGGGCCTATTTGGCTGTTGTTGAGTTTCTGCAGTTTTTATTATACTGCAATGTTGCATTCTAAGATTTCATTAATGGGTTTCTGCAGTTTTTACTGCAATATTACAGTCTAAGTTGTTGTTCTTTCCATTTTGGTATCTTATTTCTGAAGGAATAAAGTAGGCAAAAATCAATATATAGATAGTACCTTGCTAGAAGAACAGGGCTCATGCTTCCCTTCCCACGCCTATGGCACTGCAAAATAAAATGGAAGATCATTGAGCATACTGCTGCTTACACGAAACATAAAGCCAAAAATGAGAGGTCTGAAAGCAAATTCTTTGGAAGAGAGATGGCTTGAAAAACAATATTAGGATTGTTGCCAGGATTAGAAGGTCAATCATCCACTTATCTTGTCATCGCCGTCAGAAATATGAAAATTACCCTAGTGCAGGTTGGTAAAGTAAGGAAACAGGATAAAAACTAAAATTATGAATTTTTTATTACATTTTTTTCAACAATCAAAGCATGCCGATTCACAACAGATAGGTGTTGGAACACATTGTTCTCGTCTTGGATAAAAACGAGAAGAAAATGGTCTAAATCCTACAAAATCTGCAGTTAACTACATGAATATATCTACTGAGCCCAAGAGCCATCTCCTCTGTAATAGTATTAGAAATGTTGTGCCTTATTGTAGCCTCACAACTACCATATCCCTTCTCATAGCCTCAAAAAGAGTTTATTTTGGTTTTTCTCTAGACCTATGGGATCCATGAACTCTTTCTTATTCACTGCAAATAGGTACATACATCAATCTCTGTTCACATTATCCACATCATCTCCAGCAATTATCCTCATCTTATCCTCGAAAAAACTCGCATCTAAAATTCTACGAATCCACTCATTAGTATCTGGTCTATTATTATATCATCACATCCATCTCAACTCTCATTTGAGCTATGCTTACTCTTGGGATAGTTATATTACTCTTAGGATTTGCCCACTACCAGAATATTGTTGAATTGAGGACTCAAACATGATTATTCATACATGACTCCTGTTGGAGTGGATGGGGTTCCCAACCTATGTGGCGAATACCCCGGAGAGCGACGAACGTCATCCGTGTGTCGGAGAAGCTCGGAGAGTACATGGATCCTATTTTGGAATATATATGGTAAGGAAATATATGATTGGATTTCCATATTTACTTTGATCATATATTTATGATTGGGCCCTTCATATAGTAGCTTTCCATATGATTGGGTTTCCAATTATGGCAAGCCAATTATGATTGGATTTCTATTAAATATATGATTGATGCATATTGGAAGTTTCCATATATATAGGCCTTCCATGTATGGATTACCAAGGGCTTATAAAAGGGTGATGCATCTAGTTGAAAACTCATCTCAAAAACAAGAGTGCTTTACAATCTTTGAGAGAGAGAGGATTAAGGACTATTGTGAAGGAGAGATTGCTTCGAATAATTTTTCGGCATCTCTTGTTCTTCGGAGTCCGCAATCAAAATTTTTTTTCTTTCAAGTGAGTTGTGGTGATCCGTGTTGGATCGGGAGGAGCTTGTAGAGGGTGTATTCTCTTTATTCCATAAGTGGAGGTTCTTCAGGGTTGGACTCCGATCGTTTCGTGGTTTTTCCTGCAATGGTTTTCCACGTCAAAAATCTTTGTGTCTGCGATTGTGTTTGGCATTTTTGGTTTGTGTGCTTTTGCTCGGTTCTCTTGCAGGACTTTCTGGTTTAGGGGAACGATTTTCGTGCTTCGTTCCCAACAGAGTGGTATCAGAGCTTTGGGTTCAAAGAAGTGTCAGGAGTTGACAATCAAACTAGGAAGCAGAGATAGATGCGAAGCCGGTGTGCATGGTGAACCTGAACGGTACCAACTACCATTGTTGGCTGAACAAGATGAAGGATTTGATGTTCGTCATGAAGCTGCATCTTCTAGTATTTGCATCCGAGAAGCCCAGTGACAAATCCGATGAAGATTGGAACTTCGAGCATATACAGGTGTGTGGGTACATGCGGTAGTTCGTTAACGAGAACGTGTACAACTACGTTGCCAATATTGAGCATACGAAGACGTTATAGGATAATCTGGAATCTTTGTACGCGAAGAAGACCGGGGTAAACAAGCTGTTTCTGATTTGGATGATGATGGGTCTGCAGTACAAAGATGGTGCATCCATTACGGATCACTTGAGTGAGTTCCAGGGCATGGTGGACCAGCTATCCTCGATGGGAGTCAAGTTCGACGACGAGATTCAAGGACTTTGGTTGCTATATACATTGCCAGACTCATGGGAGACCGTACGAGTATCTATTATCGCTTCTGCTCCAGAAGGTGTGGTCAGTCTGGAGTTTGCCAAGAGCGGGGTACTGAATGAAGAGATGCAGAGACGTTCTCAGGGTACTTCATCCACATCCCACCACTCAGAGGCATTGGTTTCTGAGAGCCGTGGAAGGGACAAAAGCAGGGGTCCAGGTGGTGGCAGAGACAAGAGCAGGGGGAAGTCCAAGGGTCGGTAAGAGGACTCGGAGTGTTACCACTATGGCAAGAAGGGCCACATCAAGCGGAACTGTTTCGCTTAGAAGAGAAAAAAGAAGGGCGACAAGGGAAAGCAAGATGAGAACACTACAGCGGTGGCCTCGATGCATGGAGGCGATGTGATAATCGTAGGTGATGAGGTTATCACAAACCTCGCCTGCGATAACAATTCTTGGCTAGTGGACTCAGGGGCTTCAGCGCATGTATCTCACAACAGGGCATTATTTGCCACTTACACGACAGACGACTGTCGAGTGTTGAAGATAGGCAATGGAGATGTGTCAAAGGCGGTTGCCATTGGAGATGTACATTTAAGAACGAAGACGGGTACAGTTCTTATTCTCAAAGATGTTCGTCATGTCCTTGATATCCATTTCAACCTGGTGTCGGTTGGAAGGTTGGATGATGAGGGATTCTTCAGCCTCTTCGGAAATAGTCAGTAGAAGCTTTCCAGCGGTTCGATGGTGATTGCCAGAGGAAGCAAGAAGTCCAGTCTCTACTATATGGAAGGGAGCGCACAGGGGGCACAGGTGGTGAACGCAGTCAGTGATGCGTCTACCGAGTTGTGGCACAGGCGGCTCGGCCGTATCAGCGAGAAGGGGATGAGCTACTTGGTAAACAGGAAGGTGATTCCAGGGCTCAAGTCTACAAAGTTGGAGAAGTGCACGCACTGCTTAGCTGGAAAGCAAAATAGGGTGTCTTTTTAAAGTCACCCAAGTTCAAGGAAGCCAGCATTGCTCGAGTTGATTCACTCGGATGTCTGCGGTCCTATAAAGGTAAAATCTATTGGTGGTGCTTCTTACTTTGTAACTTTTATTGATGACTATTCCAGGAAGGTTTAGGTCTATGCCTTAAAGACCAAGGATCAGGTGCTGCCTACTTTCAAAGAGTTTCAGGCCTCTGTTGAAAGAGAGATGGGCAAGAAGTTATTGTGTGTTCGGTCCGACAATGACGGCGAATACATTGGTCCCTTTGATGCTTATTACAGAGAGCAAGGGATACGACACCAGAAGAATCCACCCAAGATACCTCAGCTCAATGGTGTAGCGAAGCGCATGAACAGGACACTGATAGAGAGGGTGCGATATTTGCTGTCAGAAGCAAACTTGCCGGGCAGTTATTGAGGTACTGAGGCTCTTCTCACAGCTGCTTATGTTATTAATTTATCTCCTAGTGCTCCTTTGCAGGGTGATGTGCCTGACAAAGTATGGTACAACAAAGAGCCGTCATACAATCGACTGCAAGTGTTTGGCTGTAAGGCCTTCGTGCATGTACCGAAGGACGAGAGGTCCAAACTTGAGTCGAAGACGAGACGATGCATCTTTGTCGGCTACGGTCGGGATAAGTTTGGCTATAGACTCTACGACCCGGTGGAAAGAAAGCTCTACAGAAGCAGGGACGTGGTATTCGTCGAGGATCAGACTATGACCAATACTCAGGATTCCGAGACGCCTTCTGAGGCTGAGGAATTGCCTGAGTTAGAGTCATTCCGCTTCGACCAGTTTCCAGAGGACATCGCAGAGGATCCAATTATAGGGGAACCAGTACATGGAGTTGCTCCCAACCTTGATCATCAGCCTGTTGATGGTGGTCAGGGTGTCCCTCAGGAGGATGAGCATACCGGGGAGGCAGTTCCTGAAGAGGACGAGGCTGTTGGTATACAGCCAGCACCAGTGGCTCCACTGAGAAGGAGCGACAGAGAGCGTCGACCATCTACGAGATACTCACCGGGTGAGTATGTGCTATTGACTGATGGAGGAGAGTCCAAAAGTTTTGCAGAGGCTATGGAAGACGAACACAGGCAGAAGTGGATGGAGGCTATGTAGGAGGAGTGAGTTCCTTACACGTCAATTCCACTTATGAGCTGGTACGGTTGCCAAAGGACAAGAAAACTTTGAAGAATCGATGGGTATTTAGAGTGAAGCAGACAGATGATGCTACTCGCCCTCGATACAAAGCGAGGCTGGTAGTTAAAGGCTACGGTCAGCAGAAAGGCGTAGATTATGATGAGATCTTTTTGTCTGTCGTCAAACATTCGTCTATTCGGGTGGTACTAGCATTGGCAGCCAATCTCGACTTGGAGGTCGAACAGATGGACGTGAAGACGACATTCCTCCATGGTGACCTTGAGGAGGAGTTATACATGGAGCAGCCAGAGGGATTCTGTGAGAAGGACAAGTCATATTTGGTCTGCCGGTTGAGGAAGAGCTTGTATGGTCTGAAGCAGGCTCCGAGGCAATGGTACAGGAAGTTTGAGTCGTTTATGGAGGAGCATGGCTATGCGCGGACAACGTCGAATTACTGTGTATTTGTGAGGCATTTTGCCTAAGTTGATTTTATTATTTTATTGCTCTATATAGATGACATGCTATTAGTAGGTCGAAATGCCACTAGGATAGCGGAGTTGAAGCGCCAACTGGGCGCGGCCTTCTCTATGAAGGATTTGGGTACAGCAAAGACTATTCTTGGGATAGAGATCAGCCGAGAGAGAGAGTCCAAGTTGCTACACTTTTCCTAAAAGAAGTATATTTACCCGGTACTTCAGCATTTCGGTATGGACGGGTCGAAGAAACTGAGTTGCCCCCTTGCGGCCCACTTTAAGTTCACTGATGAACAGTGTCCATCTAACGAGGACGAAAAAGAAGATATGGAGCGGGTTTCATATGCCTCAGCTGTGGGAAATCTTATGTATGCTATGGTGTGTACGAGGCCAGACATCGCTCATGAAGTTGGCACAGTTAGCAGGTATCTTTCAACTCCTGGAAGGGTACATTGGAGTGTGGTCAAGTGGATTCTACGATACCTGTAGGGCACTGCCGATTGGAGACTTTCTTTAGGTGGTGACGAGCCGAAGCTGGTTGGGTATACCGACGCTGATATGGCTGGAGATATAGACACGAGGCGATCGACTTCGGGCTATGTGATTATGTTTCCTGGAGGAGCGATATCGTGGCAGTCGCGGTTGCATAAGTGTGTTGCCTTGTTGACGACAGAGGCAGAGTACATTACGGCGACAGAGGCTTGCAAGGAGTTGTTGTAGATGAAAATACTGTTGCAAAAAATGGGGCTGAAGCAAGAGTAGTATACTTTGCTTTGTGATAGTCTGCGTGCTATTCACCTTATGAAGAATCAGACCTTTCATAGTCGGTCCAAGCACATCGAGACTCGGTATCATTGGATACGGAATGTGGTTGAGAAGAAGGACGCGGCGCTTGAGAAGGTCTATACTGATGACAATGGAGCTGACATGCTCACGAAGGTTCTACCAAGGGGGAAGTTTGAGTACTGCAGGCGGATCGTCGGGGTGACGAGTTCCTCCACCTAGTTGGGAAGGAAGAGATTTGTTGGAGTGGGTGGGGTTCCCAACCTATGTGAAGAATTCCCCGGAGAGCGACGAGTGCCATCCGTGTGTCGGGGAAGCTCGGGGAGTGCATGGATCCTATTTTGGAACATATATGGTAAGGAAATATATGATTGGATTTCCATATTTACTTTAATCATATATGTATGATTGGACCCTTCATATAGTAGCTTTCCATATAATAGGGTTTCCAATTATGGCAAGCCAATTATGATTGGATTTTCATTAAATATATGATTGATGCATATTGGAAGTTTCCATATATATTGGCCTTCCATGTATGGATTACCAAGGGCTTATAAAAGGGTGATGCATGCTAGTTGAAAACTCATCTCAAAAACAAGAGTGCTTTACAATCTTTGAGAGAGAGAGGATTAAGGACTATTGTGAAGGAGAGATTGCTTCGAATAATTTTTTGGCATCTCTTGTTCTTCGGAGTCTGCAATCAAAAAATTTCTTCTTTCAAGTGAGTTGTGGTGATCCGTGTTGGATCGGGAGGAGCTTGTAGAGGGTGTATTCTCTTTATTCTATTAGTGGAGGTTCTTCAGGGTTGGACTCCGATCGTCCCGTGGTTTTTTCCGCAAGGGTTTTCCACGTCAAAAATCTTTGTGTCTGTAATTGTGTTTGGCATTTTTGGTTTGTGTGCTTTTGCTCGGTTCTCTCGCAGGACTTTCTGGTTTGGAGGAACGGTTTCCACGCTTCGTTCCCAACAACTCCTCCATGCATACTGGAACAATTTTTATAATATCACAGAACTAACAGTTTTGAATACATATCACTACTCTTGTTTAAGTTTTCTTGTCAATATAACTGAAGAAACCTGGCACCACCATCTGCCACGATCACCAAGTATTACATACAACAGTATAGCCTTTTATATCAAAGAACATTGATATCTTTTACATCACCATGATATTCCATCTCATTAGTTATATTGTCTATTATCAGATCTGAAGAACAGTTTGGCAACTCTAGAGGGGGGTGAATAGAGTTTATATAGAAAAATAGCCAATTAAAAATAACTCTTTCACCAACAATAAATAATCAGAGTAAAGTGCGGAAAATAAATGAAGAGCAGAAGAGCATACGCAAACACAGCGATTTTAACCTGGTTTCCCTCGTGGAGGACTAGTCCAGGCCTGAGAACTCTAGCTCAGGATTAAATCCACTATTTGTGAAATAGTAGTTTACAACCCGTGCCTTTTCTTCAGAAGAGCACGTCAACTTCTAACAGAGGATCGCAGTGGCGATTTGCTTGGAATTGTCCAAGCGACTTCTTCGACTCTTGCACAAGAATCCTAACTGAGAGATGCTGAGCACTCGAGACTTAGGAGGCTTGTGGCTAGTAGATGGGAAGGGTATGGCTTATTGAGCTTATAAGAGAGAAGAGAAGAGAAGATTGGATGATTTGAAATGAGAGAATTCATGCCCTTTTTATAGTGTTTTTATAGGCAGAATTCGGGTAGGAAAATTCAAAAATTTGGCCGTTGGACAACTAGCAACCAGCTAACCCTAAAATTAGGGTTCCTGATTTCTAGGGGACAGAGTTCGGCCCGAACTCTGTGTGGAGGCAGAGTTCGGCCCGAACTCTGTCTCCAGAGCACAGAGTGGTTCAAAGGGGCTTTTTGGGCAGTGTTTGGTTCAGTGGAGCTAGGGATTTTGGGTAGGTTATAGACTAAGTTCCAAGAGCTCAGCATGACTCAGAGTACACAAGTCTAGACTCAATGAAATTATAAAATACAGACTCCAGAACACACTGAGAGCCGGAGACTGAGCTGTCATCTGTCTTGAACTGAATGCAGTCGTCGTGTGTCGTATTGAATTAATACAAATATTATTTAGTCAATGTAGTCAATATTTGGTTGACTGTGACTTTGTGTCAACAATCTCTTCCATATTGATAATTAATAAAATAATATATGTATATTTCAATATTCATACCTGGACACAGTTTATTGTAACATAGCTCCCCCATAAACGATGCCTGAGCTAAAAGAAGATAGCTCCCCCGTAAACCATGAACGGTGTCGAGCTAGAAGCTATAGCTCTCCCCCGTACAAAATGCATAGAACCTATGACCTGATAGATAATATTTTCCCAGAGCAAGAACAAGCACAGATATACACAGATATACGAATGCATAGAACCTGTGGCCTGATAGATAATATCTCCCAAAAGCAAAACAAGCACAAAACTATAAAAATATACTTATTTCTCCCCCTTTTGGCAGTTAGCAATATAAAGAAGCAACGAATAGTAATGCAACCACACCAAGCAGAGAAGAAACAGTGAAATACTAAGCAAAATAAGTCACTGACATAAAGTAAAACTATGATAAAGGACAGATAATGTCATCCACCAAACCAAGTGGCCAACTCATAAACAGAGTACATAAAACCAGCTACATAAAACCATAATAAACTAAATAACTGAAAGCAAAAAATAACTAAGATCATCAGCAGTAGCAGCAGCAGATCGAGCCAATCTCCATCATGGAGCACGAGAAGGTCCAGGAGAGTTGGAACGTTTGGGATCCACAAGAGCAGCACTCGGATCCAGGTAACGCAAGACCCATGGATCATCAATGCGATATCCCTCACGATCGGGATCCCGCTGCATGGGAATGGGCATAGTAGGATGATGGGACATGGAGTACCAAATATCATGTAGCGAGTTGCTGAGTGCACTCATCTGCAGGGTAGTGCGGTAGTCCATCTGAGCCCACCGATCGGCCTCTAAGTAGAAACGATCCTGGAGCATGGTCTGGATGGAGTCAAGAGTGGCAGGTGGAGGTGGTGCATCCTGACCGAAAGGAGGGGCGTCAGGCTCCTCATCATCAGAATGCTCAGAGGCCTTAGGAGAGGCGACAACTGCCTGAGTACGACGTACCTTGGACAGGAAAGCAGGAGCAGGCAAGAACGGACAGATATCAAGTGGTATGTTAAATGCACGAAAGATCATAGGAAGGTACAGAGGATAAACCAGAGCTCGTGGTTTCTTCCTACAGTGAATCATCCAGTCCATCATTGTACGTGGAAGATTGAAAGAAATTCCAAAGTGAAGATGATAAAGAGCAGATATTTTAAGATAAGTGATGTCATCATGGAAACCTGTTTTGGGTAGAATGGTGTTAGAAATAATCCAATGAAGATCAGAAAAATATGGGTTGAGATATTTAGCCGTGAGCTTGCGAGGACGTGTGTATGGAGTATACAAATCGTCCTTGAAGCTCTCAAGGGAAATTCCGTCGGGAAAACGGAACGAGCCAGCGTCAACTAGCTTTTCCCAAGAATTGGGCTCTTGAAGATCAAGATATTCGGCTAAGTCAAAGTCATCAAAAGATATATTTATACCTGCAACTCGTGAATAAATATGGAGATCATCAAAGGTCATGTTGCAGTAGAACATTTGGACAGCATGACGATAGATAGCAGAAGTGGTAGTGACAAGCTCATCAAAGCAGAGGTCATGAAATAAAGAATCATATTGAGAGAAGATAGAAAAATTAATAGGATGTCCTGCGAATACCTGACGATTCCGATAGTCACTAAACCAGTTGTTTGAGGCATCTAGTGAAACAAATAATCGGTTGTCATAGGTAGAAGGGTTTCGAGGACGAGGTGGGTTGAACAACGGATGAGGTGGTTGAAGTTGTTCAATGATATGTTCCTTCGTCGGAGGAGTATCCGAAGAGGAAACACTCTCAGTTCGAATCCTCTTTCCACGATTGAACAAGCGAGGAGCCATAAAAACTTGATAGAGTGAAGTATAGAAGACAAGAATGATACCTCAAATGATTAATAAACAGTGGAAGAGAATGACGAGAAACCCTTTTTCCTTGATTTTGAGGAGCAATGGAGCACTCTAGATCAAAAACTAGGGTTAGGGTTTGAAGGAAAGAGTTTGGAGAGGTGAGGAAGGAGGCAATGGTGAAGGAGAGAGAAAGAGTCCCGACATAAAGTAGGGGTTTGTCTTTGGTCGGATGAAATATTGACCATAGGATCTAAATTGATCCAATGGCAGAGCCAGATCCCGACGCTGGAACTTAGGGACCGAACTCGGCCCGAACTCTGTTAGGGGCAGAGTTCGGCCCGAGTTCTGGATCAGTGGTCCAGAACTAAAAGCAGGCTGAAAAGATAGAAAAATTGATTAAGTGTTGAACAAAAGAGATTTTGAGGATAAAAGTTTGATAAAAATAATGAAGTACATAGAGAGGTACACAAAGGTCAGAATGAACTTTAGGAAAGATCAATTAGGCAATAATAAATCGAAACAAACCATATAATAAACAAGGAAATATATTGTAATTCAGTATTTCAAATTTCCTATGGGTTAGTTGCAAGGGCCGCATCCCAGCTAGCGGTAGTCCTGAGGACTAGTGCACCGTGTCCCTTAGGCTTTTACGCCTTTTTGTCAGAAGGACCCTTTCGGCTTGTACCCATAATAAATTTGTCATAAAAGAATCAAAATATACTCGACATTTACGCAAGTAAGTCTCAACTTATAACTGCTTCATCCAAAATTCCGAGTTCACGACAAAGATAATTGAAGCGCTCTTCGGATAATGGCTTAGTAAAAAAATCTGCTAGCTGATGATCAGTGTCAATAAATTTTAAGTTAATCGTGCCATTTTGCTGATGATCACGCAAAAAGTGATGTCTGATCTCAATGTGTTTAGTGCGTGAGTGGCAGACAGGGTTCTTAGTCAAATTGATGGCACTAGTATTGTCACAGAATATAGGAATATGCATGAAAGATAACTTATAGTCTTCAAGGGTTTGCTTCATCCACAGAATTTGTGCACAACAACGCCCAGCTGCTATGTATTCAGCTTCTGTTGTGGATAGTGCGACAGAGTTCTGCTTCTTGCTAAACCATGAGACTAAAGTCTTCCTAATAAATGACACGTGCCGCTCGTACTTTTACGGTCGACCTTGCATCCAGCAAAGTCAGCATCAGAGTAACCGATGAGGTCAAATGATGTTGACTTGGGATACCATAGGCCCACTGTAACCGTACCCTTAAGGTATCGAAAGATACGCTTAACCGCGGTCATGTGAGATTCCTTAGGATTTGCTTGATATCTAGCACATAGGCAAACACTAAACATGATATCGGGGCGACTAGCAGTTAAATAAAGTAAGCTGCCTATCATACCTCGATACTTACGTTGATCAACAGGTTTGCCGCTCTCATCTGGTTCGAGTTTGGTTGAAGTAGCCATTGGAGTGCTGATTGGTTTGATGTTGTCAAGATCGAACTTCTTCAGCATATCCTTGGTATACTTCGATTGACAGATGAAAGTTCCATTAGCCATTTGTTTCACTTACAGACCAAGAAAATAGTTGAGCTCTCCCATCATGCTCATCTCAAATTCTGTCTGCAGACACTTGGCAAATTCTTGACAGAGGGTTTCATCAGTAGAACCAAAAATGATATCATCAACATAAATTTGAATCAACAGAATAGTGTCTTTAAAAGATTTTATAAACAGTGTAGTGTCAATTTTCCCTTTTGAAAAACCATTCTCAAGTAAGAAGCTACTTAGCCTTTCATACCAAGCTCTGGGGGCTTGTTTGAGGCCATAAAGTGCTTTCTTTAGCTTGAACACGTGGTCGAGAAATTTGTGATTTTCAAAGCCAGGAGGTTGTTTCACATAAACTTCCTCCTTAATAAAACCATTCAGGAAAGCACTTTTCACATCCATTTGAAATAATTTAAAGTTTTGAAAATTAGCAAAAGCACAAAGCATCCGAATGGATTCTAGTCTAGCAACAGGAGCATACGTCTCATCGTAGTCGATACCTTCCTCTTGGTTGTATCCTTGAGCTACTAGACGAGCTTTGTTACGTGTGACTGAACCATCTTTATTTACTTTGTTTCTAAAAACCCATTTAGTACCAATTATCGAGTGATTAACCGGTCTAGGAACGAGTTCCCATACTTGGCTTCTCTCGAATTGGTTGACTTCTTCTTGCATAGCAGAAATCCAAAATTCATCATTAAAAGCTTCAGAAATGTTTTTAGGCTCTACTTGTGAAATGAAGGCAGTGCTAGCAACGGAGTCTCTTAGTGATGATCTAGTAGTTACTCCACGTGAAACTTCTCCTATAACTAAATTTTCTGGATGAGAAGGTTTGAAAGAGAATTTCTTAGGCAAACCCTCCAGAGAATTAGTTTCGGTTGAAGTATTCATTGGAGTAGAAGTTGATGGCTCAACGTCATCATCAAGAGTACTTGCTGTACTGTTGTCTTCATCAAAAGTCACATTTGTTGACTCTTCCACAATAAGTGAGTGTTTATTAAAAACTCTATATCCCTTACTCTTGGCGGCATAACCAAGAAAGATACCATCGTCAGCTTTGGCATCAAATTTGCCTAAGTTGTCTTTGGTGTTAAGGATAAAACATCTACAACCAAAAACTTTAAAATAAAAAACATTGGGGGTTCTCCCAAACCAAAGCTCATAGGGTGTTTTCTTCGTAATGGGACGAATCAGCACCCTATTCAAAATGTGGCATGCTGTACTAACAGCTTCTGCCCAAAAATATTTCGGAAGTGAAAATTTATTCAACATGACTCTGGCCATATCGTCGAGAGTTCTATTCTTCCGCTCCACAACACCATTTTGTTGAGGAGTTCCAGGACAAGAAAATTCATGATCAAAGCCATTTACATTACAAAAACTTTCAAAATCATAATTTACGAATTCGCCTCCATGATCACTTCGGATTCGAGTAATCATGTAGCCTTTTTCGTTTTGAACTTTCTTTACAAAAATTTTGAAAGCAGAAATAGCATCGCTCTTATTAGCGAGAAAGAAAACCCAAATAAATCTCAAAAAATCATCAACAATAACAAATACATAAAGTTTGCCACCAAGGCTAGCTATTCTACTAGGACCAAATAAATCAATATGAAGTAATTGCAAGGGTCTAGTAGTACTTACAGAGTTGATGGAATGAAACGAGGATTTAGTTGCCTTGTTTAGTTCACATTCGGCACATATCGTGTCCTTTTTGAATGTGATGTCAGGCAATCCTCTCACTAGCTTCTTGGTAGAAAGCCTGGATATAGCATCCATGTTGGCATGACCAAGACGCTGGTGCCAAAGTAGTCGTTCGTCTTTGTGGGCATATAGACATCTACCTGCATTGTTAGTTTTTATAGAAAGATAGAAAATATAGATGTTGTCCTCTCTTTTTCCTTCAAAAGCAATGTCTCCTGTTGACCTATCATAGATGTAGCAACTGTTTTGTCCAAAGTTAATATCATATCCATGATCAGCAAGATGACTAATACTGAGCAGGTTATGCTTTAACTCGGTCACTAGGCAGACATCCTTTATTACAGGAGAAGGAGGATGACCAATGACACCATTACCTATAATGTGCCCTTTGAGATTGTTACCGAAGGATACGTATCCTTCTCTCTTCATCGATAGTGATGCAAAAAGATTTGCGTCTCCCGTCATATGTCGCGAGCATCCACTATCGAGAATCCACTTACTTTCAGTTGAGGAGGGAAGGTCCACCTACATCAAGAGTAGATGTGACCTTTGGTACCCGAGTTCTTGAGGGTCCTGAAAAGTTAGTCTTTGGAAACCAAGCATATATCTTTTTATCTACAAGTCTTCTAACTCTGCACTGTGGTGAGATGTGTCCATGTGATCCACAATAAGTACAGATAGCATTCTTATTTATACTAGGAGCATGAGAATAATATCTGTAAGCAACAGAATGAGGATGGACATGATGTGAAGAGTTAGCATGGTGAAGATGATTATGCATGGAATAAGTGGCATGTTGATGGTGTCTATGAGGCATAGAATGATGGTATTGTCTATGATGTGTGACATGTTGATATTGTCTAGATGGCATGGCATGATGATTTTGTCTATATTGTATGACATGATGATTTTGTCTATATGGTATATGAGGACCTTGTCTATATGGCATTGCATGATGATTTTGTCTATATGGCATGGCATGATGATTTTTATGTGTGGAGTGATGTTGATTGTGTCTTTGTGCATGATGAGTGTGTACTGAGTGAGAATTGTTCTTACGTGCACGTGGTTTGTGAAAGTTTGTGTATATAAATGCATGGTTATGTGCTGCATGAGAATGACGTGGTTGACTAGCATGAGTGGTGTTGTGCCCATGTAATTGGGTTTGAGGTTGAACAACCTGTTTACCCAATTTGGTTTCTAATCTTTTAGAAATAGCTTGCAGTTCATCAACCTTAATATTTAAGCCATAAATCTTAGTCATGGAAATCTTGTGTCTACTCTTTTCTTCAGCAAGCAACATGTTGAGAGTAGTAATTTCTTGAGTTTGTTGCTCAATACGTGCTTCAGCATCATGTAAGCTTAATTTAAGCTTGGATACTTCATCAGTGTAATTAGTGGGTGATGTGTTTCTAACATTATCAAGAATTAAAGAAATTTTTTGTATCTCATCTTCTAGACTTTTGATTTTGTCCTTGGCATGTTTATATTTACCGATGACCTTTTTATGATCATCGAGTAAATCAGTGAAAGCATCGCCAAGTTCATCAAAAGAGAAGTCATCCAGAGTTTCGTTAGATACCTTGTTGGAAGTTGCCATCAGGCACACATTTGTTGTATCTTGAGGAGAGTCCTTTTCTTCCTCAGAGTCACTCGCTTCACTTTCATGCCAAATGCCTGTGTTGGCATATTTCTTTGATGAGTTCCTTTTGTATGGCTTCTCATAGCGGTTGCTCTTCTTCAGGAATGGGCAGTCTTTTCGGACATGTCCAGTTTTCTTGCAACCGTAACAAGTTGGTTCTTCTTCATCGTCTTCTTGAGATTCCTTCTTCCTTCGATTGAAGCGAAGGAATTTCCTGAAGTTGCGAACCATGAGAGCTTGGTCTTCATCATCCGAATTATCTTCTTCGGTCTCATCATGATTAGCTCTTCGTTGATGAGCTTTGAGTGCGATCTCCCTGGTCTTCGGAGCAGGCTCTTCGAAGTCCTTGAGGTCAAGCTCGTGAGTCATAAGCTTACCCATCAAGGTCTCCATTGACATTGTTGTGAGATCGTTTCCTTCTATGATGGCTGTCTCCTTAGGGTTCCAAATCTTTGGTAGCCCTCTGAGCAGCTTACGAATCTTCTCGTGGTTTGAGTACTGCTTTCCAAGCGAGGATAGAGGATTGATGATGTCGAGGAATCTTGTGAACATTTGAGTAATCGTCTCACTTGGCTTCATCTTGAAAGCTTCGTATTCTTGAGTGAGACGGCTTATTTTGGATTCCTTGACCTGTGAGGTTCCTTCATGCGTCACTTCTAGAAGTCTCCATACTTCATGAGCAGTGGTGCATGTAGAGACCCTGTTGAACTCATTCCTGTCTATAGCACAGAATAAAGCATTAATAGCCCTAGCATCTAGACTTGCCTGTTTCTTCTCCTCGACAGAATATTTGTCGTGTGGTTTCTCAATGAGGTCACCATCGACAACTATTCTGGCGGGCTTTTTGTAACCGTCAGTGACGACAGTCAACAGGTCAAAGTCTAGAGACTTAAGATAGAAGCTCATCCTTGTTTTCCAATATGTGTAGTTAGTCCCATCAAATAGGGGAGGCCTATGAGTGGACTGACCTTCACCATGATTGGAAATCAAGGATTGTGTGGTTGCCATGGATCAGCTCTTAGGATGTTAGTCCTTGTAAAGAGAACAGAGCTCTGATACCAATTGAAGAACAGTTTGGCAACTCTAGAGGGGGGTGAATAGAGTTTATATAGAAAAATAGCCAATTAAAAATAACTCTTTCACCAACAATAAATAATCAGAGTAAAGTGCGGAAAATAAATGAAGAGCAGAAGAGCATACGCAAACACAGCGATTTTAACCTGGTTTCCCTCGTGGAGGACTAGTCCAGGCCTGAGAACTCTAGCTCAGGATTAAATCCACTATTTGTAAAATAGTAGTTTACAACCCGTGCCTTTTCTTCAGAAGAGCACGTCAACTTCTAACAGAGGATCGCAGTGGCGATTTGCTTGGAATTGTCCAAGCGACTTCTTTGACTCTTGCACAAGAATCCTAACTGAGAGATGCTGAGCACTCGAGACTTAAGAGGCTTGTGGCTAGTAGATGGGAAGGGTATGGCTTATTGAGCTTATAAGAGAGAAGAGAAGAGAAGATTGGATGATTTGAAATGAGAGAATTCATGCCCTATTTATAGTGTTTTTATAGGCAGAATTCGGCCAGAATTCGGGTAGGAAAATTCAAAAATTTGGCCGTTGGACAACTAGCAACCAGCTAACCCTAAAATTAGGGTTCCTGATTTCTAGGGGACAGAGTTCGGCCCGAACTCTGTGTGGAGGCAGAGTTCGGCCCGAACTCTGTCTCCAGAGCACAGAGTGGTTCAAAGGGGCTTTTTGGGCAGTATTTGGTTCAGTGGAGCTAAGGATTTTGGGTAGGTTATAGACTAAGTTCCAAGAGCTCAGCATGACTCAGAGTACACAAGTCTAGACTCAATGAAATTATAAAATACAGACTCCAGAACACACTGAGTGCCGGAGACTGAGCTGTCATCTGTCTTGAACTGAATGCAGTCGTCGTGTGTCGTATTGAATTAATACAAATATTATTTAGTCAATGTAGTCAATATTTGGTTGACTGTAACTTTGTGTCAACAAGATCATCACATCCATCTCAATTCTCATAATATCACAAAACAAACGGTTTTGAATACATATCACTAGTCTTGTGTAAGTTTTCTTGTCACTATAACTGAAGAAACTTGGCACCACCACTGCCACAATCACCAAGTATTACTTACAACAATTTAGCCTTTAAAATCAAAGAACTTTGATCATCTCTTACATCACCATGATATTCCAACATGTCTAGTTCTACCTATAAATATTATATACATCATATCATAAAGCTTAACTATATTGAGAAACAAGTAAGCCCCAGACTATTTACTTAATAACTTTCAATATTGACTTCCATGGATGTTCAGTTTAGAACAAATATTAAGTTAAAACATTTTGAAGGCTACTACCAGGGAAGTAGTATGAATGGCCTTTTGACCTGATCAAATAGAACCACCATGGAGACAAAGACTGGTGGGTGGACCTAATCTTCCATGAACTATGGATTCTTTCTGGTTACTTGTTTAGTTTTGTTATCTTCAGAGAAGCAATGTGAACATTTTTTCTTGACTATGGGCTATGAGATTTGGTTTTATTGACTATGGGCTATGAGAATATCTCTTACAAACTTTTTACAAGATGATGTTGCTGAATGGTTTGTTTAAGCAATGTGCTTTTGCATTTTTTTTAATTTAGTTTTATGTACTCAAATTTTAAAATATTTGAGATGGTTACAGAGGAAATAGAAATAGTAAATAGATGTTTTTGCATGGAATTGCTTTCATTTTTCATTTTCAATTAAACTCAGAGATCGTTTTTTGCTTTCATTGTGAAAATGAAACTTGATACGACATGACTGACAGTTGATACCGTTATGCACTAAATGTTAAATACAATCACCTTGCATTAGTAAACTGACACTCATGTTGTCTTTTCTATATATTTTTATTATCTTAATTTTTGTGCTTGATGAAGTGCTCAAACAATTATGCAAAGAGAACCAAAAAGCAACAAAAAGCTAAAAGCTTCACACATTGTTGCTATTATTGCATGTAGACAAGAAAAGAACCAATCCTTACGAATGTTGGATGGCGTTTCTAATGAAGATTCTAACTCTCCACCTAAGACATCATCTAATACATTACCAAATGGTTTAGAAGATGGGATACATCCAGAAAAATCAAAAAGAACACCTAGGGGTAAGGCAAAATGTTTGGCAGTTAGCAAACAAGCAAAACATGCTCCTCCTCTCCTAGATTTCAACCATAGAGGCCAGTCCATTAAAGAAAATGCTCCAAAATTTAGTTCTTTCCTGGGCATGACGGCAAGAGAGCTGCTACCAGTTAATATGACTAAATGGAAGGATGTCTCAATAGACTTCAAAGATCAGATTTGGAAACATGTAACGGTAAGGATGTTATTATTATTATTTATTTGTTTCTTATATTTTACATGATTTTTAGCCACAAAATTTTGGATCAAATTTTTGCAACAAAATTTTGCCGTTGATGAGTACCACAAGGATTATACTTTTAGAAAACTACTGAAGATTTGGCGATAATGGAGATCCAATTTGGTGAAACAAGTAAGGACGCAAGCGAAAGTGTACCACATGTCGCTGCCCTCCTCAAACCTGGAAACATTGAATCTATGAATAAGTGGACGTCTTTTTTTAAAGCCAGAACAAGTCCTAGTTTTTTGGTAAATATAGTTTTAAGATTTTGTAGTACATATTTCAGTTTTTTATACTTTTGTATCTAACAATTCACCAGTTTTTCTCCCTAATTTTTTTGTAGGAAAAAACTGAAAATTTCAAAGAGATGCGAGCAAAACAAGTTAATTTAGTGCATCGTACAAGTAAAAAAAGTTTTGCCATTATTGAAGACCAGTTGGTAAGAATAATATGTTTGTTTCATATCTGGTATAAAATGTGAGATAAGTGTAGATTATCTATATTTGTTATTTTGCAGAAGCAAAAAAGTACGACACCTGAAGCAATTTCAAGGGCTGATGTTTGGATTCATGCATATAAAGCAAGAAAGGAAAATTCAGAAGGGGTAGTTAAAGACTCGAAAATAGTGGTAACAATATTTTGTTGCATATTTGAACTTACTTTTGTTTGTATTTATATATCACCAATTTGTGTAGAATATCTATATTTTCGTACTTATATCTCCAATTTGTGTTTTTCTAGCAACAAGTAAACAATACAAGGGTGAGGAAGATCCTTCACAAAAGAATTCTATAAAAATTGATGTCGTCGCAAAAGTACTTGGTCCGGATCCACGAGGATGAGTAAAAGGGTTTGGATTTGGAGCAAACCCTTCAAAAGTGGATGGTCAAATTTATATGGGCAATAAATTCACAAGATTGGAGAATGAATTAGAAAGCTTAAAGGGCTTGGTGAAAGACTTTTTTGTTCGATTAGACAAAGGAGAAAGAAACTCTGTAAGTTTATCAAATATATACGTTGACTTTTCTCTTGGCCTTGTTTATGCACTTGATCACAATATTTTATATTTGAGCCCCTTAATATAATGACAACATGAAAATACATATGCTCAACATTCGGCTAATGAGATAGCAAGAAGAAAATGCAAAGAAAATCCCAACGATCAAGATTCTTGTAATAATGAGAGAACACAAAATGATCAGAGAAAACAAAAAAGCAATAAGACCACTCAAAATTCTGCTAGTGAGGGAGCACGAAACAAAAAATACAACAAAGCAAGTGTAACAAGTATACAAGCTTTTGGTAGTTAAGGGGCACAAAGAATAAAAAATAGCAATTGTTGCTGAAGGTTCTAATCTTGAGAATAGGATGTGCAAACTACTAAGGTGGTTTGTGAAAGATGAAGTTTTTGTTGCTACCGCTGAAATTTCATCAACAGATCCAAGTGCATTGGTCCATCATGTTCCTTTAGGCCATGATTGTTGGAAAGTTTGGGTGCGCAATGTAATAGATAACATTGCTTTATATCGACGAACAACTGAGTTTGGTAAACTTGCTAGCGCTGAACAAAGTACAATTGCATGGCCCATCAAGTACATCAAATTAGTCTTGTTTATTTGAGGTAAATATTCTAACCATTTTCAGTTTATTTTCTTATGAGCCATTGATGTCTTCCTGATCTATGCAACTGCAGTATTAATTTATCAACATGTCTTTTATTTTAATGTATAATGTTAGCCCAATGATTATATCATGTGTTTGAATATGGCTAATCAATTAAGTTTAACTATTGAAGTCAATAATATTCATATAATCACTATCATATTGCTATTTAAACTTAGCATTGTCCTAAATGGTCTATATCATATTGCTACTTAAACTTAGCATTGTCCTATATGGTCTATATCATATTGCTATGCTTGTATCATACTACATCATATATGTTTTGTTTGTCTAATATGTACTTGCAGACAAGCAGTAAGCATGATCAAACCAGGACATATATAATGAAAAATTATTGATGGGTCAAAGACGATGTCATATAAGAAGATTTCTATGAACCGTCCAGCGACCTACCCAGGGCCTCGTATCGGGGGTTCCGCTGCCCGGTCAGCGAACGGGGGTCGAGGGGGCAACGCCCCCCATGGGGGTTCGAGGGCGAAGCTTCCAAAAGGTATTCAGATTTTTAGATCTGTTTATCTTTGGACGACTTCCGTTAAGAAAAAATACGTCTTCAATGTCAGGAAAAAGACGTCATCAAAAGGACTATTGGTTTTCATAGTTATTCGGTATTTTTTTTCTTTTATCGAGTCTAGAAAAAATATGGGATTGATCGGATCGGTACTGTCTTAGCTATTCTCAGTCCACAATATACAGCCTACCTATCCACAAATATCTATCCAAAAGTCTATGTAACAAAATAGCCTAAAACCCATCAAATTGGCCAAAACAGTTCTGGTAGAACTCTGCCCGAACTCGGTTCGAGTTCGGTCATGGTGGTTTTAACCATTCCCTCTAAATCTGCCTACAATGTTCGAATACGAGATTTCTGTATCCGAACTCAGTCCGAACTCTGCCCGAGTTCGGTCAGCAAAAATACTATAAATAGAGTTGATATTGTCATTCATTTCACTCATCCTATTTTCATCTCTTCTCTTCTCTATCTAAAGTGTTATGAGCTTTTCACCTTCAAATCTAGCATATACCACTCTTAGCCAAGCCAGTACAGTTTCTGTTTAATCTAGAGTTTGGTATTGAAGAGTTGTATCGGAGGCTGTATTCAGAAAACATTTTAGTTTTCCAATTACCTTCTGGAATCGGTCGTGCGCTCATCACCAAGCACAGTGTTGTGAAGTCGATCATGCACTTGTCGCCAAGCACGGTGTTGTAAGAGTTGCAAGTGCTCAATTAAAGCTTGTGCCATAGTAGATTAACAGCGAGCAAGAGTACTCGCGACTGGACTAGTCCTCTCAGAGAGAAACCAGTATATATCGCTGTGTCACTGAGTTTGAATTATTGACTCTTACTTTACTGTATTTTATTTACCGTCTTTTATTTGCCATAATATATAACCGCTTAATATTTTAATTGGTGATTATTTCTGCTGCACATGCACACACTCTTTTTACCCCCCTCTAGAGGTGCTCAACGATCCCACGTATAAAACTTGCAGTTTCTAATGTTTGCATTTTCTCTTAGAAACCGCTGCATCATGATTGTAAATTGTTTAGCTTTTGTTGAGAAACTGCTCATTGAGCACTTTTTATCTTTGAAGGGTAAATACTGTACTGAAATATTAGGCACTTGATACTTTCATTTTCATGTTTGATGTATATTTTTTGTAGTTACACGAACTGTCATATGGTTAGAAGCTTCACATCTGATATGCCTGCAAAGAGTTAATTAACGATATAGGTTACTCTAAAGTTTAAATATTTTAGTATCTCGTGGTAAACAATATTCAGTGCAAAAAAGGATACTCAAAACTACTTTCTTTTATATAACAATAAAGGAAAAGGAAATAGATAATTGATCTCTGGAGTACATCAGCTCCAATGAATCATTCCACCTTAACCAAGTAGAGAATTTGGTGATCTACAAAGTAGCAGGTTTTCAATATTTGCAAAGTAACCATAACAATACCAATTTTGTGTAATCAGTAAGGATTGGACTTTTGCACTCCACGGGTAATGGATCCGGAACTCTGAGTGTCCCTCCATGTTGATGGGCATCAATGGAAGCAGGACACATAACACTATATGACAACCAGTAATATTTGAATGAAAATGGATATGCAACCCATATATTCTAGTGTAAGGCATATAACCTGGGGTCAACTATTCTAAAACCCTGTAGCCACATTCGTATAGACAAATGGGAAGGCAGCATAGGATGCCAAACCCTGTAGGCACATTCATACTACAAGTGTCTCAACTAACTCTCTAATCAAATTCCAACCTTTTTTTCTTTTTGGAAATCATGTATACATTCTTTCTCTTCAGATTTTAGAATGGGATATATATGCATCTCCGGGTACATAAGGTTCAAATATATACACTCAAGGTTCAAATATATACTCTTTTATCTATGTTACAGAAAGCCTATATTTATATTGTTGCCATCTCCAGGATATATTTGCATCTCCAGGATGTATATATGCATCTCAACTCACTCACTTATTAAAT
Organism: Iris pallida; assembly: GCA_029216955.1. NCBI lineage: Eukaryota > Viridiplantae > Streptophyta > Magnoliopsida > Asparagales > Iridaceae > Iris > Iris pallida. The sequence continues at coordinate 4,598,285 of JANAVB010037819.1, read as the reverse complement.
ATGGTATAGTTTTGTTTAAATGACATCCCTAAATTTTGTATCTTATGATATTGTCAAATTCTCAAAAATATTACTATTTGTGGCTATTTTCTATTTCAGCTGGTTACCATGGAAAGGTTGCAGTTTTTTTAATTTCTTACAAACATTATTGTTTCCTATTTCATTCTAAAATTCCACTTGAATTCATTTAATTGTTGCAAACTGCTTCATTTTAAAATTCTACTAATATTAGACTCTCTTTTTTGCATCAGTGGAGTTATGTGGAGTGACGCTTAACAATGGACCTGTGGATTCTTGCTATCATCTTCTCGGCAACAACTAGAATTTCTTCATTGTCACTTTCTTGTTTTTGTTGGAGATTTTGTTTGTGCACGTTTTTTAATGATGGATGTTTATTTGTTGTCAAATACTTTTTGATATGACATAATGTTGGTTGACTACTGAACACTAATGTTACTATCTAATATAATTATGGTTTGTAATCTACTCTTTGTTTGTATTCGTGAATCTAGTTTGTTAATATGATAATTCGATCAATTAGTTTCTATAACTTTCTTTTGCTATGTTGTACTTTATTTTCTCTCTTCAAATTGATGTTAGTTTAAATGAAAGAAGATTTAATAGAATAAACTAAATTATGATATTCGTTGGCATATATGTTGGCTGCAAATGATACCTACAATTTAGTAGGAATTTTTTTGTCAATATTAATCAAAGGTCATTTATGACATGCTACATATGCCATAAATGATCATTTCAATTAGGTGGGAGCAACTTTTACCACACCATCAAATGTCATTTACGACACACCAACTATGCTTTAAATGATAGTCAAAATTTTGCAAGAAAAGTATTTACGGCATTCATTATTCTACATTTACAGCACGCTGTAGGTGACCATTTACGACTTTCGAATGTGCGTTGTAAAAAGATGGTCATTTACAGCATTCTAAAGTACATTGTAAAAGGGTCATTTACAGCGTACGGTAGGTGATCATTTACGGCTTTCGAATGCGTGTTGTAGAAAGATGGTCATTTACAACGTTCTAAAGCGCATTGTAAAAAGGTCATTTACAGCATGCGGATGCATGTTGTAAAAAAGATGGCCACAAGTGTACGCCATGAAAGGTCTTTTACGACGCGTTTCGTACGTGTTAAATGATCATTTTTCTTGTAGTAAAGATAGCATAAAACCAACTACAAATGAGGTTCACAAAGTGCAAAGCCAACTACAATTGAGACAGAATAAGTCCAAAGAGCAAAAACAGTGCTACAAAATGAAGTAGTCCAAAATAAGAGAGTGTCACTACTAGATCATCATCATCAAAACATGTCCACAAAATACTAAGCCAAAAACTAAATCACATATCAGCATCATCACCAGGGGATCAATAGGAGGCTGGGGATCAACATAAGCTGTCATCGAATATGAAAGTGGGATGATCCTCAAGTCTCGGTCCGTCGAATTCGGGATGACGGAGAATAGGAGCTGGAGCAGTGGAATGATTTGCCAATGTCTACTGAATATCAGCCATACTATTTCTCAAGACCTGGGCCTGAAAAATGTGACGATACTCAGTGTCGGTAAAACGAGTCATATAGGTATGATGTTGTTGTCCCTAGAGAGTGACAAATGCATCGAACCTCTGAAAGAGCTCGTCAAAGTGATGACTTGGAGCTGTAGGCGCTGGAGCATCGGCTGGAGCTACGGTTGGATCCGGTGTAGGGGCTGGAACACCGCCAGGTGGAGGTGGAGGCTGAGGATACTTCCAAGATCTACATAGCTCATAAAGCGATCCAGATACAGGACAATGTCTAAGTTAATGCCAAACTTCTAGAAGATAGCCGCAAGATGCATAGGATATAGGAGGTTGTGGCCTACCCTCCGACAACTGACCATACCAGCAACCATGGTCTTAGGAACAGAAAAAGTGACTCCAAAATGAATATGGTACAAAGCAGATAACTCTAAGAAGGTGATCTCGTCAGTGGATCCCGTTTTAGGTAACAAAGCAGAATAAATAATGCGATGGAGTTCATAAAAGTGTTGGTTCAGGTAACGTGTGAATAACCTTGCTCGGAGAACTGGACTATGATGACACAGCGCTGCCTTAAACGA
>JANAVB010037819.1:4536166-4591166 GCA_029216955.1 Iris pallida | reverse complement strand
ACAATCTCTCTCCCCTTAACAAAAGCACTTTGCTCTGGAGAAATAATTTTGGGAAGATATTCCCGCAACCTGCAAGCAATGATCTTGGAAATAATTTTGTTACAGAAATTGCAAAGGCTAATAGGGCAAAAATCAGATAGGTTCCTCGGGTGCTCGACTTTAGGAATAAGGAATAAGAAGGTATCCGAAACGGATAACGGAAGGCGTGCACCCATAAAAAAAGAGCCAACTGCTTCCTCCACGTCAGCAGCAATAATGTCCCAACACATTGAGAAGAATCTCCAAGAAAAGCCATCCGGTCCGGCGCCACTAGCCGGGTCCATCCCCCGAACAGTCTCCAGCAGCTCCGCTCTATCCGGACAACGAACTAGATCAGAATTGTCCTCCATAGAAATAATTCTAGGGATGACATCAAAGAAGGCATCCTCATCTGAAATAGGCTCAGCTCTAAACAGCTTCGAAAAGAATAGAGCCGCCTCCGTCGCTACCTCCTCAGTAGACCCAGCTTCTGATCCATCAGCCCGAATAATTTTCTGAATACCCGCCTTCCTTTGCCTGCTCCTAGTGCACTCATGGAAAAAACGAGTATTCTTATCACCTTCCAGATCCCATCTCAATCGTACTTTTTGTTTCCAGAAAGAATCCTCCACTTGGACCTTTTGCTTCAACCTGGCGACGGCCTCCATCCAAGAAGCCCTCCCCCTCTCCGACGGATGGATCTCATAATCCTTCTCCGCTGCCAAGGCAGCGTCCTCAGCCTAACGGACCTCCTAGAAAACATCTCCGTAGGTAGCTCTGCTCCAACCAGCCAGAACTTGCCCCGTTGTCCTCAAGCGCATACCCAACCTCTCCAGTGCATCATAATGCCAGCATGAATTCCACGCCCGGGCCATGAGCGCAAGAAAATCCGGGTGAGAAGTCCAAAGATCAAGAAAACGGAAGCCTCTACGCACCGGAGAAGAAGCTGGCTGGCAGGATATCAAAAGAGGAGCATGATTAGATTCCGCCCGATTAAGATGCTCGCAAGAAACCTGGACTCCATCCAACCAACTACCCGTCACGAGGAGCCTATCAAGACGGGATCCCTGCCGATCCATCCCCGTCTGCCCGTTCACCCAAGTATATAAGCTACCTCTGAAACCAGCATCGGAAAGCCCGGCAGCCAACTGAAAGTCGAAAAAGTCCGCAATGGCCCTCGTGTCAGAGGGTCGACCTCCGAATTTCTCATCCGGAGAGGCAATGATATTGAAGTCCCCCACCCACCGCCCAGGACAATGCAATATCCCTGGCTTGGACGTCCAGAAGGTGCCTCCACAGACTCCTCCTCCCCTATCTAGTCCCTGCACCATGAACTATCGACAACCGCACCGGGGCCGAAAAATAACTCAAAGAAAGCTGCACTGTGATAGCTTGGTCACAGGAATCAGAACAAGTAATCCCAAGACCGGACTTACAGAAAATCCAAATATTGCCCTTATCATTGCAAAAGCTAACATCAAAACCCAACCTCAGTCGATAAGAAAGAAGCTTAGAGGATATCACCTTGGGTTCTATAATGGTAAGAACCTGAATCGAGTTGGTCCTACACAAGGACCTGAGACAGGATAAAGTAGCTCTGTTCGTCGTCCTCCGAACATTCCAGATAAAGAATTTAACCATGGACCCTCTGGGGGTCCCGCCTAATCCGGGAAGCATGTGATCGAAGAAGCCGATCCGACTGAGGTGCCATCGACTTCCTCCGCCTACCAGCCGTCTTCTTAAAGGAAACCATCTGCCAGTCTTCTTCACGTCCCTCGGAGAGTGAGGTGGAAGGTCTAGCCTCGGGCATTAAGACCATATCATCACCCGGAGATGGGTCATAACCCCAGACGGATACAGAACCGTGGCTGGCCTCCTCCCACACCACCAAACTACGATTTTCAGTGTCAAAATCAGCCGCAATGACTCCCTGACCCAGCTGGCTATGAATAATAATAGGTAAATCGATAGGCCCAATACCCCGCTCAGGGCCCATCTGCCCATCCAAGCTAGAGCCTGGAGCGCTGCGTCCCTCCATCATGGGCCACCCATCATCAGACCATAAGGCCAGCTGGCCCGAAGAAGACTCCTCCACGTGCCAGGATGGAGGAACAAAATTCGTGCGATTATCATCTTCCCCGCGCAATCTGGGCTGTGTGGTCCCCGTGCTATCATCACGCCCCTCGACGTGCCTCCACACCTGTCGTGTCCCCTTTCCTCTCGCACGCTTCGATCGTCTCCTCCGACGACCCCTGCTAATTCCACGGCTACCCACCGAATCTTCCTTCTCACGTACTGCGCCTGGAGAAGGGCCGTCGGGGATGGGTAGACTATCAGCAATGCCCACTGAAGGAGACTCCACCTGGGGACGCCCACAAGCACTCTCAACGTGACCATGGAGGCCACATGAGACACAGTAGAGAGGGCTCCGCTCATAGACAACTGGCTGCGAGCGAATACCATCAGGCAGTTGGAAGAACACCTCATGTTGAAGTGGCTTGCTCACGTCCACTTCAACCAAAACCCTGGCTACCCCCGGCCTAGAGAAGGACGCCATAGCCCGGTCAGTACTAAGCGGAGTACCGAGAGCAGAAGCAATAGACAGAACCGCATTTGTATCAAACATACAGTGGGGAAGACCGGGGAAGGCCACCCAGATAGGAACCCTAGGGTCCTCTCTCAATGGCGAAAAGTCCACCGACGACCTGAATAACACCATCGGAACCCGACTAACGAACCAACAGTCCTTAGACCGCAGTCGGAGAAAGTCACTCTCGACATGAGGCCGTATAAGAACGTGTCGATCATCGATCGCCTTCATGTCAATCAATCCCCTGAAGCCCCGCGAGTCGAAGGCCTTTCTAATAGCCTCAACCGGAAGTCTCCGCCTAGCAAACTTGCCAATAAGGTCCAGGCCACACGGCGCCGTGAGGGCCTCCATATCCATCTGAGAGAAGACAACCACCTTTCGACCATCGAAAACAATTGCTGGACGAAAATCCACCCTCGGCTATCCCCTCGTCGACGCTGGCGCGGGTCCGCCTACCACCGCAGCAAAGGTCCGCGCCGGGCGAGCCGACCCGCCACCTGCCACCTTCGATGAAGGCGCCATTGTAACCGCAGACCCCCTCGGGGTAGGGACGAAACCCCTCCCCGTAGCCGAGACGTCCCCATGGTCAATGTCTACGAAGGGTCCAGGTGGGTCAGAGCCCCCCACCACTGAACCACAGCCATGAAGGGCGGAGCCACCCATCACTCGTCGACCAAGAAGGCTGCCTCCCGGCGCCGATCCATTGGCCAGGGGAACAAAGCCCACCGACGGATCAGACATTCGTTCCGCGCCAAGGGTGACGCCACTAGTGTCACGCATAGGCGGGTCATCCACAAGGATGACGCCATCCTTCGTGCCAAGGTGGCCGGAGACCCCCTCCGCCAAACTACCAGGGTGGGCGGAGCCCCCCGGCCGATCCGACTGCCGCACTGGCGGGCCGTCCACAAGGACGACGCCACCTTCCAGGTGGCAGGCAGGGTGGCCAGCGATCCCCGCCGCCGAACGATGGACGGAGTCCCCCGTCGAACCAGCAGTATGGACGGAGTCCCCCGTCGGAGCGATTGCCTGATGACCGCCGCTAGCCATAGGTGGGTCGCCCATAGGAGCGAACCCGACCTCCGTGCAGCGGCCAGGGTGGCCGGAGACCCCGGCCGACGAGCCAACCGGGGGGGCAGAGCCCCCCGCCGGAGCCACCGTACTCCTGAACTCAATGGCCCTGGTCGCGCACAGGAGATGCGGGACGAAACCTAAACGTATGTCATATATATTTTTTTATGTCATATATATATATATTTATATATATATATATATATATATATATATATATATATATATATATATATATATATATAATATATATATTTTTTTTTTTTATATATATATATATATATATATATATATATATATTTATATATATATATATGGAATTGTTATATATATATATATATATATATATATATATATATATAAATATGGAATTGTTATATATATATATATATTTATATATATATATATATATATAAAAAAAATATATATATATATATATATATATATATATATATATATATATATATATATATATATATATATATATATATATATATATATATATGGAATTGAAAAAAAAATATATATATATATATATATGCATGGAACTTGACATTTCGAAGGACCTGCCCGACCACATCCAAATCGCTCTCGATAACAAGATTCACACACAGCGAGTCATTTATGACAACAATATCATCTTTTGCAAACATTGTCGTTTGTGCGGACATTCTTCCGAGCACTGCTTCCACGCACATCCTGAGCTCAAGAGGAAAAGCTTTCGAAAGACGACCCTCAACAAAGCTCCCAACAAGTCTCCCCAATCTCCCTTACTCCCCCTACCCAACACCCACACCAGATTCGAAACAATCCCGACCAACTGGCAACTCAGGAGAAGTCTCCCCAAGGACAGCCCGTGGCCCCCCCCAGACCTCCCAACCATCGCCCTCACTAACAGATTCGACAACCTCGCATTGCTTCAGGAAGAAGAGCTCCAAGCCGCGGAACCCTCATCCCTGACGACAGAAGTGACGACTCTGACAGAGGGAATACAGGAAACCCGGCAGAGACTACAGCAGCCTCGTTCACCACACCTCCGTCGGAGCACCATCAATCAGACGCGATCGCGGTAGCCACCCCCACCCCACCTACTTTAGATGGCAACATCCGAGCGGACGCCTTAGCCAACCTGGGCCAGGCGTCGGTTGACAGAGCTCAGCTGGCCCTCGAAGCCGAAATTTTCTCCACCGACAGTACCCTTGGAGTTTCGATTGACATTGCAGGCGAGAACCACACTCACCCTGCAGAGGAGTCAGTCATGGCCACCGCAGGAGGCAGAAAGCCTCCATCCCAGCCCAAAATGCAAAACAAAGAATCCTAGAAGGAGATCGCTGCCCGGACCACCAGGTCGGCCACGAAACTCAACAAACTCTCCCAGACAGTAACCCCAATGCTTAACATCCTATCTTAGAATGTTCGATATCTTGCCAACAAACCAACCCTGAGAAGACTGCTCGGTCTCAAAAAAACCTACAAAATTGACATCTTGGTGATCATCGAACCAAAAATCCCTACTAATAAACTGAAGTCCATTCAGCTTCAGCTCAGATTCCAAAAGGCCATTGCCAGCTGCAACGATATATGGATCCTTTTCTCCAATGACGTGAAGCTGGAAGCGACCCATGACTCCAACCTGGCTCTCACTTGCTGGATGGAACACCCCACGCTCAGGACCCGCTCTCTTTTGTCCGCTGTCCACGGGAGCTGCGACATCCCCGAACGCAGAACTCTCTGGAATGACCTGATCCAGATCAACCCCACCAACTTGCCCTGGATTTACATCAGCAACTTCAACGCCATTACTTGTAGGAAGAAAAATCTGGCGGCCGGCCTCCCCTCCGTCGGCTATGTACGACTTCAACACCTTCATCTTCAACGCCAACTTGTCTCTCCTTCAGTTCAACGGAAGCTCTTTCACCTGGTACAATATGCAAGAAGGCTCCCGAAGGCAATACTCATGTCTTGATCGCGCTCTTGTCAAAACTCAGTGGAAATATTTGAATATCAACTCCATCCTCTCGTACCTGAATTCTACCGAATCAGATCACTTGCCCCTCCTCAACGAAATCAGCAAAACTCTAACCAAATGAAGAAGAACATTCAATTTCTAAACTTCTAGAGCCAACACCCCCTATTCAGGAACATCGTCAGAGAGGCATGGAGCAGCACGGATTCCCTCGATCCCCTCATCCGAGTGGCCGACAAACTAAAGGCAACTAGAAAAGCTCTAACAGTTTGGAGCAAACAAGCGTTCGGGGACCTTTTCCAGGCGGTCAGGGAAACAGAAGACGACGTGACTAGAGCGGAAGCTTTCTTCGTGATCAACAGATCCTCAGAAGCCAGAACTTCTTTAAAATTTACCAGAGCCCTTCTTAAATTTTGCCTGCATATCGAAACTGAATTCTGGAAGCAGAAAGCCAGACTTACCTGGGACAGTGAGGATGACAAAACACCAGCTTCTTCCACTCATACGTCAAAGGCCGCAGGTAGAAACTCACACTGCACCAAATTACTGACGATAATAGAGACATCCTGAAGGACCAACGGAGCATCCAATTGGTTGTTGGCACATTTATTTTGATAACGTTAATAACATCTTCGTGGTTTAGTTTTCTCTATATTTCAGCTAACAGATAATCTCTCAAGCTCTCCTACAAAAAGATCTGTCCATTCAAGCCGAGTCATCAAAGCCTTATAGAAGTCCTTAAACGAAGATTGAAGAAAAGGCCAGTGCACCTCAAAGATAGCTCTCAAAATATTCAAGATTTTGAGTTTGTATAAGCTCTAGGTCTTTCTGTATAACACCTAAGGTTGGATGAAAAACATAAAGTTCTTTCTATTTCTAAGTCAAAAATCAATGTCTAAAGAAACGGCATACCGACGGTATACCGCTGTGTACCGACGGTATTACCGTTTCTGAACCAGAAATATGTTATGTGATGAAATTCAGCATCCGATGGCATACTAAAGTACACCGGCGGTATACCGTTTTGTGAGCCACAAAATGTTCTGTGACGAAACTCGACATACCGACGGCATACTACAGTACACCGACGGTATACCGTTTTGTGAGCCACAAAATGTTCTGTGACAAAACTCGGCATACCGATGGAATACTACAGTATACCGGTGGTATACCATTTTTGAGCAAAAAATATGTTCTGTAAAAAAATCGGTATACCGACGGCATACCACTTTATACCGACGGTATACCGACTTCGTCAGATTTGATTTTTGAATGGACAAGATACTAGCATTAAATGCTCCCAACGACAAGATTTATTACCGTTACTGTTCCGAACAGTATGCCGATGGTATGCCGGTCCATACCGACGGCATGCCGTCCATATTATGTTTAGGAGCATTAAATGCTATTCTTTTTTGGTTTTCTATATAAATAGATTCCTTCTTCTCATTGAAGGTTATCCACTTAAGCCATAAATTTCTCAACAACCAAGAGCTCCACCATTACTACTCTATCCAAGCTTTTAATTGTCATCCAATCCAAAAGTGCTAGAGTATTCAAGAGTTGTAATTTTTGATCTTCAAGTGTTGTAGAAGATCAACAGCTTCCTTTCTTTTCCTTTTGAAGTTGACGAGCCTTCGTAAGAAAACTCGTGTGTAAGAAGTTGGCGAGTTCTTCAGATCCAAACTCGTGTTGAATTTGGCGAGTTCTTTGTATCCAAACTCGTGTGTAAACTATTTACTCAATAGTAGATTTAAACCGGAGAGAGTTTCGGGACAGGATTGCCTCTAGGGAGGAGACCAAGATACATCGAGTGTTTGATTCTCTTTTTCTCTCACTTTCTCATTTACTTCTGTAAAATAGCTTACTTGTGTTAAGTAATTTTTTATTACCCTATTCACCCCCCTCTAGGGTTCCACAATTGGTATCAGAGCTTTGTTCTCTTGATTTAGATTTACACCCTAAGAGTGATCCATGGCCACTAACCCTAGTATCAACACATTCAACAATGAGGGACACTCCACAAATACACCTCCTCTATTTGATGGAACCAACTATAACTATTGGAAAATTAGGATGAGCATTTATCTGAAGTCCATAGATTTCGATTTATGGGATTGTGTGATAAATGGTCTCCCTACTTCTTCCGGAGTTATTAAGGATGTTGCTTCTGACACCCTTAGGGATAAACTCACTGAGAATGTCAAGAAGCTTGCTAGTCGAGATGCTAAGGCTATGAACGCTCTTTACTACGCTCTCGATAGCAATGAATTCAATAGAATTTCTACTTGCAAGACTTCAAATGAAATTTAGAAATTGCTAGAAGTCACTCACGAGGGAATATCACAAGTAAAGAAATCAAAGATTAGTAGACTCACACAAGAATATGAATCTTTTAAAATAAAACAAGATGAGTCTATTACTTGCATGTTTGCTCATTTCGGTGATATCATTAACCCTCTTTCTTCTCTTGGTAAGGAATATCCTGCTCATGAAAAGATCAGGAAAATTTTCAGAGGGTTAACTAAAGGATGGAATCCTAAAGCTACCGCCATTATTGAGGGGAACGACTTGACAACCATGAACCTTGAGACCCTCATGGGGAAGCTTATGACTCATGAACTTGACATAAAAGATCAAGAGGAGTCATCTATGCAAGAAAAGAAGAAGTCTCTGGCTCTCAAGGTTACAAAATCCTACTCAAAGGATAGCTCCGACGATAACGAGTCAGATGATGATGATGAAGAAATAGCTCTTACCGTAAAGCATTTCCGAAAGTTCCTCAAGTTCAACAAAGCCAACCGCTTTAGACGGGACAACGATGAAGAGCCTGCTCTTCCTCCAGGAAATACGTCAACACCAGCATCTGGGGTAAAAGTGATACTAGCGATTCAGACAACGACAGAGAATGCAAATACAATACAAATGTTTGCCTCATGGCAACCGATAAGGTACTCGATGACCTCTCTTTGAACACTCTCTCTTATGATGATTTGAAAAATGCCATTCTTGAATTACACGAGGAACACAAAGGTTTTAGAAATAAGTACAAAAAATCTCTAAAAGAGGTTGAGGTATACAAACAAGAAGTAGAGAGACTTTCGAACATCATTATTGATGTAAAAGAGAAATCTTCCACCTCTGACACGGATGAGATAGAGTCTTTGCGACTCAAGTTACAAGAATCTCAAGTCATCATTGAGAAAAAGGATGATGAGATTCAATCCCTCAGAAGGGCTTATGATTTTGCTATGCATAAAACTCAAGCTGCTAATAGAAGAGAATATGATACCTCTATTAAGTATAATGATCTTCTTATGCATGGTAAGAAACTAGCTGATAAAAACACGGCTCGCACACATGCTCCAAGACACGCCTACACTCATCACAATACTAGTCACAATTTTTACATGAACAAGAACACTACATATAGGTTCTATCCTAACACAAAGAAAGGATCCTTTGTTAAGAAGAACACATCACATCATGCTTTCTATTATCATTACCATAACACTCATGATAGAACTCCTCGCACTAAAGCTCCACATATGCATAACACTCACACATTCTCTTCTAAATCTTCCATGATGTGCAACTATTGTGGTCTACTTGGACATACTTCTAATTACTGTCAAACAAGGAAACATGTTGATATAAAAGTTTTTAAATGGGTTCCTAAGACTAACTGTAACACCCACTTTTCTAAAATAAGGGTAATTTTGAACTTTTGTAAAAGTTATTATTTAATAATAGGATTTACGATTTATGGGAATTTTTAATTAATTTAATACTATTTAAAAATTGTGAATTGTAATTTTGATGTGTTAGCTAGTGAACCCTAGAACTGTTGAGCCTAGAGACTAACCATGACCATGTGGACCTAACCATGTGATTAGAATGACTGTTTACAACTTTTTAGGGTAAGGATATTTTGGTCATTTTGTGACTTTTGAATTATTTAGGATTTTGATTAATTGGTGAATTTTAGATTATTTTAATAATATTTAAATTGATGTATTATAATTTTGGTCATTTTTTATATTTTAATATTTTAGGAATTTTTATATTTTAATATTGATTTTACGGGATTTGTTTAGTCGGATTTGAGTTTTATTTCGTTCCGACTTGTGTTAGTGACCCGGGTAGCTTAGACTGTAGACGGGATCCCAAGATTAGTTAGTTATGGCCCACAAACCCCACTAATTAAGTTAGTGAGTTTAGACTAATCCTACTTGTTAGATTGGTTAAGTTAGAGGCTTAAATTTAACCCTTTTGATCCCAAACTTGAATCTAACTTAAAATTAACCAAGAGGACTAGTTGAGGCCTTATTGGGCTTTCCTCCCAGGCCAAATAGGGTTTAATGGTAGCCACTATAGCTAGGTTAGCCTTCCTTCCTTTCATTTCATTCCATCTTGCCTTTTTTCCTTCACAAAGTGTTCTTCCCCAAATTAGAGAGCTTCCCTCTTTGATTTGATCTCTAAATCCTTACATCCCTCTACCAAAACTTTCATCCAACCTTCTCATACTACCAAGGGAGGGTGCTAGCAAAGATTTAGAGCAAAGTGCAAGAAGGAGTGTCCTTTTTGAAAGATCTTCGTATCGGAGCCGTGTCCTTGGAAGTATCATTAGGATTCCACTCCCAATAGGTAAAACCAACCGACTAAATTGATTTTTTATGCATATTAGTTAGTCTTGAATCCATAGATCCACCCCCATGCATATACCCCATTTAGATTCAAATTTGAGGCCATTTGGAGCTCTCTTGAGGATTTTAGATGTGTCTTGTGTCCTACTTGATAGATCCCAAATTAGGACACCCCATGTGTATGTATGTATGATAATAGTTTAAATAGATATTTAAATTTAGTTTTAGAATGGTTAGAGAGTGGATTAATCTTAGTTAGGATGGTTAGAATTAGTTTCATTTGGATATCTATGTTGGTATCCAAGTATCTTGGCCTGCATGTGTTTCTTTTGTCCAAAACAACTCAAATTCGTCATAATATTCATCCACATTTTTATTAACCAAAGCAACTTAGAAATGTCATAACTTTTAGCTTAGAACTCCGATTAATCTTCCATTTTTTTAAAAGAACCGTATCGAAGTTAGCTTTCCAAATATATATTTTAATAAGCTAAAATCGTTCTAGAACTTTTTATAAAACTATTTGAGTGTCAGCTATCCGAAAGACAAACACGTTTCAGTGTTTTCGCGATTTCGGGAGCTTTCAGACACGAAAATGCGATCCGTTTGAAGTTTCGGAAAGCTAACATGAAGGGCTACGACATACTTTAATCCTAGAATTTGGTGAAGGCCCAATTGGTACAGTATTAATTTTAAGTAGAAGAGTGACTATACGACATAGGCATTTTGTGTAACCTATGAGCCTAAGTAGTATGGATATTAAATGAATATAGAGTATGTAATGCATGATATGTTAAATAAATAAAATAATATATATATGATATGTATTCTCTTTATATTAATGTATATATACGGTTGAATACAAGCATGTAGGAATGCAATCAATGTAATGTATGTAAGCAATGCATAAATGCATAAATAAAAAAAAAATACAATGTATGCATGAAAGTATATAATGAATGCTAGATACGAATGCAAGGTATACATGTAATGATAGATATGAATGCATAATGTATACATAATGTAATGTAATATATAATGATAGCATGTATGGTAATGTAGAATATATGATGCAAGCATGTATATGTCCATTGTTTTCCCTTTTCCTTACATTTTTCTTCCCTTCCCTTTCTGCTTTAGTTTCCCCCCCCCCCTTTTTTTCCTCTTCTATTTTTACATGTTGTATACAATGTATATAATGTATAGATGCATGTACGTATGTAATATGCATGAATGACATGTATGTAATAAAAATAAGTATATGTATGCAACTTAATGATATGTGAATGGATATAATGCCTGAACTGAAGTATGCATGTATATGGGATATGAATGAATGGTATATATATGTGTTAAGGTAATGTAATGTATGTATTCACATATATTTTGAGTTAAATATATGAGTTTGTATGCATGTATTATATGTATGCATGTATGCATGAATGAAGGTAATATAATGTAAAGTATGCATATATGAATATAATGTATGCAAGTATTAATGTATTCAAATATGTATATATGCATCTATGTATGTATGTATAGGTGCATGAATGAATGCAAGTATGTATATATGATATGTATGTTGGCATGTATGCAATGTATGTATGTATACATGATATGTATGTATGCATGTATGCAATATAAGTATGTATGTATACATTTCTATAAACTGAGTTAATCTATAATATTTTACACACATGCATTCATACACCCTTTGACACCATGTATCCCATGTCACATACACCTACCTATTACTAAATCTGAGAACATTAACACATATCCTTTCACACACATGCCAAACGCACACACACACACACTCACTTACTCTTTTACCTCTCATTCTCTCTCTCTCTCTCTCTCTCTATATATATATATATATATATATATATATATATATATATATATATTTCTTTATATATATATATATATATATATATATATATATATATATATATGTGTGTGTGTGTGTGTGCCTATATATATAGCTTTTCTATATATATCTATGTATATGAATATGTGAATGTGAATAATATATATGCATTATATGACTAAGTTTGTGTGCCTTGTTAGCTTATGATTTAGTTTTGTGCTTGGTTTAGCAAGTGACTTAGGCTATGAGTTAGTAGCTATCTTGGATACTTGATTTGCATAGAATTAGTTTATTTAGACCTAGAATTGACTAACCTAGACTAGTTGACCATTGTTGACCCAACCCTAGCTAGTTTGACCACAGTTGACTAGAGTTGACCTAGTTTGACTTTATAGTTGACCAGAGTTGACCAAGAGTTGACTTTGACCTAGATTGACTTAGACTCATGTAGATTGCATTATAATTTTAACTATCATATAAATTGAACTCTTTATAACCTGTGTTGCTCTAACTAGGACTCTATGACTCCAGTTGGCCATCTTTTCATATCAGTTGTTCAGGATATCAGGCGAGTACATTCTATGACCGTTTCATACTTGATAGGATTTACATTTACGCTCTAGATTACTTTACTTGGTGCTGTCACATTGTTAACACGGATTGGTACTATATGGATCCCTTCATGAGATGTTATCTCCCTCGGGAGCATCGGATACATCATGTCATGTGTGTTTCACTTTCATCATGTGCTTTTACCATTCATGTGCACTCTCGTGATTCATGTACTCTCATGTTTACGGAGCCCCCATGTTTACATTCATGTATACCCATTTATGGGCCTCTATGTGATATCATGTACAATAACATAACCTGTCTAGATCCTTATGTATTGATTAGCGTACGGGGAAGTATAAATGGTCATGTGAACAATTTCAAAGTAGTATAGTCATGTGCAAACTTTCATGTTTTTTATCAAGCCGTTCGTATGTCTATCTTGTACTCTACATCACTAGTCACTGTTAGTTCTTTACTTATAGTAGATATTTCTTTACAGTCATCTTTTTTACTTTATATATTTCCTAGCGTTTCATGTATCTTATTTTATAGCATATTTATATATCCTGTCATATTATGAACTGCGTGAGATGTATTGTGCTCGCTCTCGTCCTGACTGGACCTATTGATAAATTTTACAGATAGCTTGGAGGTTACCTGCTAGCCTAGAGGAGACACAGTAGAGGTTAGAGTAGATGGCTAGATTTTTCTTATTTTATTTTCAGTTGTCTTTAGTTGTATTTATTTTATGCTTGTTTGAGTTGGTGTTGATAACATCAAGATTTATTTCTCTCTGTTGTACTTCTCTTGTGGATTCATAGTTATCTTATCGTACTACTTCTAGTTTTGGTGATTAAGTTGTATTCTGCTGTGATTGTCCTCCGTACGGAGAGTATATCATATTGTATTTAGTTTTAATTATGACCTAGAACAGCGTTCTTCCGCAGGCACTACGGCGTAGGCTGGACGTACCCACTTCTCGTTCCCTACACTAGGTGCGGGTCATGACACGTTTTTAGTGGTGGCCCATGCAGGTCGAGATTCGCATTTGTGCGAAGTTGTGGCAGTACGACGATTAGTTGTACTGCTGCGCACCTGCGATTAGAGATAAGGAATAGGTGTTAGAATGATTGGATACTTAATCACTGTTAGAATTTCTTAAGAGATTTTTGGGACGACCCTTGAGAATCTTATTTTAACTTTGATTTGAAATCTCTTTTTTCCTTGATTTGATTCACCCTTACTTCCTGTTATTGAATTTGATTTTTGATGGATTATTGTTGAATTTTGAATCTTGATGTTAGTTGTTGAATTTGAGTTTGTATTTATATATAAATACATCTTTTTGGAATTAAGGTATAACCTGATAACATACTTGATAAGGACAGTGAAAAAGGTAAAAGTCTACTTTATTTATGGAGTTTAGAATTTATCGCAGTCATATTTGCTAGCATGACAAGGACGTAGAGCCTGATTTAGGTATACTTATCCTAGTTATGAAATCTAGATTTTTTTGCAGCCATACCGGTTGGTATGGTAAGAATTCTAGATAACATGACTATAGGGTGTATACCTTCGTTATGGACTCTATTGTTTATTGTAGCTATGCTTACTGGCGTGGCAAAATTTTGACAACATGATTTCAGGAAGACGTGTATGGTATCAGATTTTATCTTAAATGGGTTCATTTCTTTTTAACAGTTGATAAAGAACATATTTTATTATTGTTTCTTTTTTGCCATTATTTCTTGTATTACCATTTAAAAATAAAAAAATAAAACTGTCCTGATTACATCAATCACCTGTCTCGTATCTAATTCTGTCAGCTATACTTTGAAATCCTTGAATCTCCATATCTTTTCACCTTCGAAAGGTCGAGGAAGTAACGTAAATCATCTAACTCGGAAAAGACTTGATTTGTTAACTTGTTATAATCTTGCTAGGGGTATAATATGATGGACCTTGATATAGGTTTGGGATAGAGATGCGACTGAATTTGAGGATGAAATCAAGAGAGTTATATTATTAATTTAGGAACAATCATACTTAGAGAAATCTTTTGGGTATGAATAATTCATATATGTATTTCATAACTGATGAGGATATTCGAGGTCAGCTTAGTTTCGAGAACTTGGATAAATTTTGGTTATTGATTCTTGAGACGTTACACTTTAAGGCTACGATGTTAAATATAGGAATTTAGTAATAGAGAAAAGATTTTAACTATATGCAATGATTATACGAAATTGAATAAGATATTGTAAGAAATGGCTAGAAATAGAAAGAAGGCAATAATTTTGAGTTATAGAAAATATAGAGATTTTGTGAAAATTTTAAATTTCAGGAGAATAATATTGAAGGTGAATGTTGAAGGAAATATGAAGGTTGAATTTATAATGAAGAATAAGTTTTGTAAGGCCTAGTGGGTTTAGATTTAAATAATACAAAGAGAGTAAATTGAATAAGTTCAAGGATTACATAAAACTTGATTTAGAGGCTTCGGATCCAATTTAGGACAAGGTGGAAGAATTTAGATTTATGATGATTAAGTGGTCAGTTTTGATTCCTAGTAAGAAGGGTATGCTTCATGAATAATGTTTCGGAACTTAGAAATTTAGCCTATGGTGATCATGGCAAGGTCAAATATTTATGACGGAAGGATATAATTTTGATGGTAGACATATAAAGGTTGATTTTTATATTGGGACTTGTGAGATAAAAATATGATTGGCAAATGATAAACTTGATAATATCAGAGAGAGATGATTAACTTGACTTTCCTATGAAATCTTTTCTCTTGTTTTTCCTTTAAAAGGAGAAATTTGACTTATTCCATATCTTTGAATCACCCTTTAAAAAAGTTCAATATCATTGAATCCTAGCTCCCTTAATCATGACCAATCGACTTTGATCATCTTTTCTTATCATATTAATATCTTGGGTCGTACTCAATTGAATTAAATTTAATTGAGACCTGAATATCCATCCTTGTATGCTCATGCTCAGACTTCGATGACCTTGTCCTTCATATTTTCCAAATCTTGATTACCCAGAATTGATCAACTTAGATCGTATCGAGACTAAATTTTCTTAATATATATTATGATTGGATTTTAATGCTATTGACTTTCGTTCTTTAAACTTTTGATTTTGATTTTTCTTTGACCCTTTATAGATAATTACTAGTTATCTTTATCTTATTTTTGATAATTACCTATTTTCATATAGGATGGTAGACTGCCTTACAGCCTTGATGATTTGTTATTTTTGTAACTTTTCCAGTTTAGCACCCAGATTGCATGTATGTTTTGATACCCTATGACCGTTTTGGTTTAGCATGACTAGTATACCTAGATGAGACTTTCAACTGCCACCGTATGCCATGACCCTGTATGCCATTCTTTTAAATTGTATGATTTAGGTAAGTTCTGAGACTTTGATTGTTGGGGGCGAGACTCTAGAAGAAGTACGACCATCTTAATTTCGAGGACAAAATTTTCTAAGGATAGTAGACTTGTAACACCTACTTTTCTAAAATGAGGGTAATTTTGAACTTTTGTAAAAGTTTATTATTTAATAATAGGATTTATGATTTATGAGAATTTTTAATTAATTTAATACTATTTAAAATTTATGAATTATAACTTTGATGTGTTAGCCAGTGAACTCTAGAATTGTTGAGCCTAGAGACTAACCATGACCATGTGGACCTAACCATGTGATTAGAATGACAATTTACAACTTTTTAGGGTAAGGATATTTTGGTCATTTTGTGACTTTTGAATTATTTAGAATTTTGATTAATTGGTGAATTTTAGATTATTTTAATAATATTTAAATTAATGTATTATAATTTTGGTCATTTTTCATATTTTATATTTTGGGAATTTTTATATTTTAATATTGATTTTATGGGATTTGTTTAGTCGGGTTTGAGTTTCGTTTCGTTCCGACTTGTGTTAGAGACCCGGGTAGCTTAGACTGTAGACGGGATCCCAAGATTAGTTAGTTATGGCCCACAAACCCCACTAATTAAGTTAGTGAGTTTAGACTAATCCCACTTGTTAGATTGGTTAAGTTAGAGGCTTAAATTTAACCCTTTTGATCCCAAACTTGAACCTAACTTAAAATTAACCAAGAGGACTAGTTGAGGCCTTATTGGGCTTTCCTCCCAGGCCCAAATAGGGTTTAATGGCAGCCACTGTAGCTAGGATTTTTTTTTGAAGTAAAGCCACTATAGCTAGGTTAGCCTCCCTTCCTTTCATTTCATTACATCTTTCCTCTTTTCCTTCACAAAGTATTCTTCCCCAAATTAGAGAGCTTCCCTCTTTGATTTGATCTCTAAATCCTTAGATCCCTCCACCAAAACTTACATCCAACTTCTCATACTACCAAGGGAGGATGCTAGCAAAGATTTGGAGCAAAGTGCAAGGAGGAGTGTCCTTTTTGGAAGATCTTCGTGTCGGAGCCGTGTCCTTGGGAGTATCGTTGGGATTCTACTCCTAATAGGTAAAACCAACCGTCTAAATTAATTTTCTATGCATATTAGTTAGTTTTGAATCCATAGGATTCACCCCCATGCATGTACCCTATTTAGATTAAAATTTGAGGCCATTTGGAGCTCTCTTGAGGATTTTAGATATGTGTCTTGTGTCCTACTTGATAGATCCCAAATTAGGACACCCCATGTGTATGTATGTATGATAATAGTTTAAATAGATATTTAAATTCAGTTTTAGAATGGTTAGAGAGTGGATTGATCTTAGTTAGGATGGTTAGAAAGAGTTTCATTTGGGTACCTATGTTGGTATCCAGGTATCTTGGACTATATGTGTTTCTTTTGTCCAAAACAACTCAAATTCGTCATAATATTTATCCACATTTTTATTAACCAAAACAACTTAGAAATGTCATAACTTTTAGCTTAGAACTTCGATTAATCTTCCGGTTTTTTTTTAAACGAACCGTATCGAAGTTAGCTTTCCAAATATATATGTTAATAAGCCAAAATCGTTCTAGAACTTTCTATAAAACTATTTGAGTGTCAGCTGTCCGAAAGACAAACGCGTTTCAGTGTTTTTGCGATTCCGGGAGCTTCTGGACCCGAAAATGCGATCCGTTTGAAGTTTCGGAAAGCTAACATGAAGGGCTACGACATACTTTAATCCTAGAATTTAGTGAAGGCCTAATTGGTACAGTATCGGTTTTAAGTAGGAGAGTGACTATACGACATATACATTTTGTGTAACCCATGAGCCTATGTAGTATGGATATTAAATGAATGTAGAGTATGTATTGCATGATATGTTAAATGAATGAAATAATATATATATGATATGTATCATCTTTACATTAATGTATATATATGGTTGAATACAAGCATGTAGGAATGCAATCAATGTAATGTATGTAAGCAATGCATGAATGAAAAAATGATATACAATGTATGCATGAAAGTATATAATGAATGCTAGATATGAATGCAAGGTATACATGTAATGATAGATATGAATGCATAATGTATACATAATGTAATGCAATATATAATGATAGCATGTATGGTAATGTAGAATATATGATGCAAGCATGTATATGTCCACTATTTTTTCTTTTCCTTCCCTTCCCTTTCTATTTCAGTTTTTCCCCCTTTTTTCCCTCATCTATTTTTACATGTTGTATGCAATGTATATAACGTATAGATGCATGTAAGTATGTAATATGCATGAATGACATGTATGTAATGAAAATAAGTATATGTATGCAACTTAATGATATGTGAATAGATATAATTCCTGAACTGAAGTATGCATGTATATGGGATATGAATGAATGGTATATATATGTGTTAAGGTAATGTAATATATATATTCACATATATTTTGAGTTAAATATATGAGTTTGTATACATATATTATATGTATGCATGTATGCAGGAATGAAGGTAACATAATGTAAAGTATGCATATATGAATATAATGTATGCAAGTATTAAAGTATTCAAATATGTATATATGCATCTATGTATGTATGTATAGGTGCATGAATGAATGCAAGTATGCATATATGATATGTATGTAGGCATGTATGCAATGTATGTATGTATACATGATATGTTTGTATGCATGTATGCAATGTAAGTATGTATGTATGCATTTCTATAAACTGGGTTAATCTATAACCTTTTACACACATGCATTCATACACCCTTTGACCCCATGTATCCCATGTCACATACACCTACCTATTACTAAATGTAAGAACATTAACCCATATCCTTTCACACACGTGCCAAACACACACACACACTCACTTACCTCTTTTACCTCTCATTATATATATATATATATATATATATATATATATATATATATATATATATATATATATATATATATATATATATATATATGTGTGTGTGTGTGTGTGTGAGTGTGCCTATATATATAGCTTTCCTATATATATATCTATGTATATGAATATGTGACTGTGAATAATATATATACATTATATGACCAAGTATGTGTGCCTTGTTAGCTTATGGTTTAGTTTTGTGCTTGGTTTAGCAAGTGACTTAGGCTATGAGTTAGTAGCTACCTTGGATACTTGATTTGCATAGACTTAGTATGTTTAGACCTAGAATTGACTAACCTAGACTAGCTGACCATTGTTGACCCATCCCTTGCTAGTTAGACCACAGTTGACTAGAGTTGACCAAGTTTGACTTTATAGTTGACCAGAGTTGACCAAGAGTTACTTTGACCTAGATTGACTTAGACTCATGTAGATTGCATTATAATTTCAATTACCATATAAGTTAAACTCTTTATAACCTGTGTTGCTCTAACTAGGACTCTGTGACTCCAGTTGGCCATCTTTTTATATCAGCTGTTCAGGGTATCAGGCGAGTACATTCTCGAACCGTTTTATACTTGATAGGATTTACATTTACGCTCTAGATTACTTTACTTGGTGCTGTCACATTGTTAACATGGATTGGTACAATATGGATCCCTTCATGAGATGTTATCCCCCTCTGGAGCATCATATACATCATATCATGTGCGTTTCACTTTCATCATGTATTCCTGTGCTTTCACCATTCATGTGCACTCTCATGATTCATGTACTCTCATGTTTACGAAGCCTCCATGTTTACATTCATGTGCACCCATTTATGGGCCCCCATGTGATATCATATGCAATAACAAAACCTGTCTGGATCCTTGTGTATTGATTGGGGTACGGAGGAATATAAATGGTCATGTAAACAATTCCAACGTAGTGTAGTCATGTGCAAACTTTCATGTTTATTATCAAGCCATTCACATGTCTATCTTGTACTCAACATCACTAGTCATTGTTAGTTCTTTACTTATAGTAGATATTTCTTTACAGTCATCTCTTTTACTTCATATATTTCCTAGCGTTTCATGTATCTTACTCTATAGCATATTTACATATCCTGTCATATTATGAACTGCGTGAGATGTATTGTGCTCGCTCCAGTCCTGACTGGACCTGTTGATAAATTTTACAGATAGCTTGGAGGTTACCTGCTAGCCTAGATGAGACACAGTAGAGGTTAGAGTAGGTGGCTAGAGTTTTTCTTATTTTATTTTCAGTTGTCTTGAGTTGTATTTATTTTATGCTTGTTTGAGTTGGTGTTGATAACACCGAGATTTATTTCTCTCTGTTGTACTTCTCTTGTGGATTCATAGTTATCTTATCGTGCTACTTCTAGTTTTGGTGATTGAGTTGTATCCTGCTGTGATTGTCCTCCGTACGGAGAGTATATCATATTGTATTTAGTTTTAATTGTGACCTAGAACAGCGTTAAACCGTCGACACTGCGGCATAGGCTGGACGTACCCACTTCTCGTGCCCTATACTGGGTACGGGTCATGATACTAACAATCAAGGACCCAAACAATCTTGGGTACCAAAATTTTCATCTTCAACTTATGTTGTAGGTGAACAATCCTTCTCATGCTAGAAGCAAGTGGATCCTCGATAGCAGTTGCTCACGACACATGACCGGTGATGCTTCACTTTTTACAACGCTATCGATGGAGAAAGAAGGACATGTATCCTTTGGTAACAATCTAAAAGGCTACATCATAGGAAATGGTAATATCGGCTCCCCTTATTATCCTTGTATTAAGAATGTTTGTCTTGTTACAAATCTCAAACACAACCTTCTTAGTATCAGTCATCTTAGGATAACGGTTATGATATTAAGTTTGTTAAACTCAAATGCTTCATTACTGTAACATCCCAGTCCCAAAATACGTAGGACTAGGAACGTAGTCATGCCAGCCGTATAATAAATATACGTAAGCTGTAAAATGCAGTAGAACCATAACTAATCTCATCCACACAAAAT
The DNA here is from genome assembly GCA_029216955.1 of Iris pallida. NCBI lineage: Eukaryota > Viridiplantae > Streptophyta > Magnoliopsida > Asparagales > Iridaceae > Iris > Iris pallida. The sequence goes on along the minus strand of JANAVB010037819.1, from coordinate 4,570,070 downwards.
AAATGAATAAAAGATATCATATAACGATAATGAATTGTCTTGATACAATTTGTTGGGCGGAGACAAATCCATAAGAAATACATGATATACAAAGGAATGATTTTGGCGAGCGAAGCGAAGACGATCAAAGTGCAATCATCCTCGAAGAAATAGTGACGGACATGGCCACGGCTAGAATACCTGCGAAAGATAAGAGCACACACCTGACGAGATAACCAGGTCCTCAGAGGGACGTAACAAGATACAATAAATATGCCACATAACTGAATATATATACTATGTCATAAATCACAAGTAAAGTAAATAATCCCACTCGTAACAAGATCCAACATCTCATCATCGAAACAGTGGACAACCCCTACAACCAAACAAGGACAAGGGATAGTACACTATGCCGCGATGCGGTATTGTCCCAAGCTACTAATGGAACGGGGTGATATGACATTGATGAGGGTTACCTGACCGTTCTAATGTGTTTATGCAGTAAGAACAAACCTTCAACGCATGAGCCCTGGCAATAAATAGGATCGGCATAGTCCCCATATAGGGCACCAGGGGCCTACGTCCGTAACGTCCGAAGATCGTCAGAGGGCATCATGTGCAAGGGGCTACGTCCATAAAGCTCTGGAAAATGTCAGAGGGCACCTGGAGCCTGCGTCTCCGACGGAGCGCACAGGTAAGCAGGGAAGTGCAAAGAAGCCCATACGTCAGGTATTATTCTTCCCACCCAATGTACCTGTCAAGTCGCATCCACGACCATGTACCTCTACTAACTGCTAAGTCTCCTAACATGCCTGTAGAAGCATTGAAAAGAACATGATTGCCCATGCGGCTCAGAACAGAAAAACCCATGCGGTTCAAAAACAGACGAGCTTCGTACGGCTCAAAAGCATCATGCGGTTCAAAAGTCACCAACTTGGATATGCGACTCAAACAACACCACGTGGCCTTCTATGGTTCGCTTCTACGATTGGCCATTAAGCAAAGGCCCTATTTAATGCTTTGACATAAAGGAGAACTGACGGCTCTGACATAAAGCTGCAATAATGACTCTGTCAAAATGGTAGACCCCTAGGGAAACGAAGGAAATCTCTGATACAATCCATCAGACCCCAAAATCCTTCATGCGGCCTTGACACGTGGACAGTCACATGCGGCTCAGGCAGAGGCCACCCCATGCGGCTCAGGCAGAGTCTACCCTATGCGGCTCACGAGGACTATCTTCATGCGGCTCATTGAAAAGCCACCCATCATGCGGTCGCCTACGCTTATGCGGCTCAGATCATCTCCATACGGTTCAAATGTTCAGAGGCCACGCCCAAGCATTCTTGACACGTGGCCAGTCTTATGCGGCTCGGTAGGGAACAATCCTCATGCGGTTCGGATTTCCTAAGTGGCTCGCGGTTAAGACACGTGGCAGAAGATTAGTTTTTTCCGCGTCCCTACAGCTGGCAGCATAATAATAGTAGGACATGTGGCATCAAATCGATCAAGATTCATCAACAAATCCCAACAACCAGGTTTAGTGCCATCCTCATAATTACTGGGATCAAATCAGATCATTCGCAATCATGCAAATTGAACACGTGGCGGGAGATCCGAGCTTGGCATAACAAATCATGAGGATTTATGGCAATCATCATTAATTGTCCACAGGGATTTGATGCAATCTACATTAATTACCTAGATTTGCTACAATCAGAATGAAGGGCCCAGATTAATTAATCCTTAACCGCCGACTTCTCAAGGAGGCAATCATTGTAAACCCTAATGATCGCATCCCACTCCTATAAATAGCAAGGTGCCATTCCCTTGCAAAAGAGGATTTTTTTGGAGAGCCCCAGAGCACCTGGAGAGACCTGAAAAAGAGAGCACAGAGAGACAGGCACGCACAGAGGGTTCTTCCCGAGCATCTTGAGAGCATTTCTTCACCGGAGCCAAGGCTGCATCCGATCGTCCTAGGAGTAAGGCAGAGCTGCCGTCACTTTTCCGAGCCTCTACCGTCACCCCCCAGAATCTAAAATAAATAATTGTACTTAGATTGCTGTACCTAGGTTTTTGTCCCTAGGCTTTCTTTGTACAAGCGAGTTTGTATTGTGAAATAAAAGTCCAGTCCTCCGATATAATTGTTCTGTTCTTTTAATTCATGGCAAACACGATGGCGACTCTGCTGGGGACAAACTTCTCTACGGCTGAGGAGTTGGTGACGCAATCGGATACAGCCAAACATGGCTCCACACAACAGAAGATGGTCGTCCGCTTCGACCAACAGGCGTTTGAAGAAATGCTCTCCGACGGAAGCGATGGCCCGGTCCAGAAGCGAATCCGTACGAAAAAAGCTCGCAGGGAGTGGAGGCCAAAGGCATTTGCTCCTCCCCAAGCTCTAGACGGAGTACTCTCTGCTGCCCAAGACGGCGAAGGCAAGTCTCATACGGCTCCACTTCAAACCATAGAGGACTCTACTATCCCCAAGTCCGGCAGAGGAAAGCACTGCGATGCTAGACTTGCTGGGGCAAAGTATGATTCTATGGGCTCCAAGAAGAAGCCGAACAAAGGCACTAGCCGCAGGCTGAAGACTCATGCGGTCGAGATTGCCAGCCGCATGCACGATGTCCATGCGGCCGAAACTACCAGCCGAATGCATAACACTCATGCGGCTAAGATTTCCAGCCGCATGGAGAAGACTTATACGGCTGAGACTTCTAGCCGCATGAAGAAAGCCCATGCGGCTACGATTGCCAGCCGCATGAAGACTGTTGATTCCAGCCGCATGCCGCCTGCTCCACGTGGCTCAGTCTTCGATCGCCTCTCCTATGGTCCTGATATCTCATGCTCCCTCCAGCACCACTTAGACTCTTCCCACTATGTGCCCTCACGCACTAGAGTGAAGAAGTCTAGGGCAGCGCGAGCTTGGCGAGCTCAGTCCGCTGTCCCGACCTCTGACCATCCGAGCGTTCCACATATTGTTATGCGGACCTCTGATGGAAAGTTGTACAGAACCACTCGAGTCCAGCCTCCAGCGGCAAACGGACAGAGTGGTTCCCAAAAGTCTCCCAAAATCCAGGAAGCAAACATGGTCATCCCGGACCCATCTGACTTGCGTGAGGCTATCCTCCACAAGCGCAAGAAAAAAGAAGAGGCTTCGGTGTACAAGGAGTCCTCCCACGGACATTACTGCACCCAAGTCATTGTCAACTGTTGTTGCAATAACACGACGGTACGAGAAGACCGACAGTCCATCTTCCAAAGATTACAACAGCCGAGCTCAGATGATGAGGTGCCTCCCGTCGTCTCCTGCAACTCTACTCAGAAAATCCCCACCGATGGGAGAGAGAAGAAGATAAACGTTTCCAGCCCGAAGATTTCAACCACTGCGACTAAGAAACTGTCATCTAAACGGTTGTCCACCACCGAAGTTTTCCAAGGCACCCGTTCAAAGACGAAATCTGCTACAGTAGGAAATTCATCATCCACATCACTGGGGGTTGCTGGAACTGGGGGTAGCACTCCTCCGAACATCCACGACAATTCGATGTTCCAAGGAGAGGAGCCCGGGGAAACAACTCTTCCATCAGATACAGCAGGTGCCGACGTCCCCGAGGACGTCCTCGACTCTCAAGATGAAGCAAGCTCTGAAGCTGGGGGTACTATTCCTTCTGAGTCCGAACCAGAGGAGAATATTCCCACATACCCCGATGACTTCTCGGTACAGGGGTATGATTCGGAGGGCACGTCATCCACCGTCCCTTCCACTTCTACTCATGTGAGGACGGCATTCATGACAAACGACGAGCAAGATGGTCCCAGTGATCGCCAACGCATCGACACTCTGGAGGCCATACTGCACACTTTGGTCAAATCGGTGGACGAGATCAAAGCAGCCATCCCTACTCTGCAAGGAGGGACGCTTGGCCAAACAAACTTGGGTCCCACGGTCAATGTGGACTCGAACTCAGCAGCACCGAACCCGGGCCACAATTCTCCTGAAATGACGGCTCCTACCGCCGCAGACGAGGCCAGGAAGGCAAGAAGAGAGGTCCAGGAGCTCTGGGACATGTTCCATGCCCGAGAAAACTGCCAAGACCTCAGGATACGACAACCGTATTCCGTTGTGTGGAGAGATGTTCCCTTTCCACCAAAGTATAAACCATTTCTGCTCTATGTACGAGCAATGGAGCATTCTCTCGGGGCTCTGCTAGCACAAAATAGCGATGTAGGCCATGAGCAAGCTATATATTACCTCAGCCGAATGATGATCGGGCCAGAGCACCGATATACCGCCGTGGAGAAGGAATGCCTCGTCCTGGTGTTCGCCATTCAAAAGACGCGACACTATGTCACGGGGTAAACTATACATGTGATATCACGAGTCAACCCCCTCAGGGTCCTCATGACTAAACCAGGGGCACTCAGCTCTCGCCTCGCTACATGGGCAATATTATTGTCCCCCTACCATATGATCTTCGTCCCGCAAAAGGCTGTTAAAGGTCAAGCTCTGGTAGACTTTTTAGCAGCCCACCCAGGCTCGGAGTCGGCTAGAATATATGAAGAAATCCTAGATGAGATCGCCGACTCGCATGCGGCCTCTCACGATGATATATGGAGAATGTTCTTCGAGGGTGCTTCAAAGACCAGACCCAAGGGCAACATCATCGTCGAAGTCGGGGTGGTGCTGGTTTCTCCTTCCGGACTGGTGATCAATCGCGTTTACTCTCTCACGGAACCCTGCTCTAACAATGTCGCCGAGTACAACGCTTTAGTTATTGGCATCCAACTTGCAAGAGAGCTTGGGGTAGAATATCTGGAAGCATATGGCGATTTACAGCTAATCGTCAATCAGATTCAGGGTTCATACGAGGTCCGCCATGAAGACATGATCCCCTAACACCAAATAGCGATCAACATCATCTCGTCATTTGAAGGGTTCTTCATCGAACACGTCCCCAGACTCCAAAATATTAAAGCCGATGCCTTAGCAGGCCTTGCCGCTTCCCTAGCGGTTCCGAACTATGCTCATCAATCGGTGGATGTGATAGGCCATGAACTGGTCTGTCCCAAGAACAATGTTCAATTCGTGGCGAGTTATTCCGCTCAGATGATCGACGAAGCACAAGACTGGAGACAACCATTCATTGACTTCGCAGTCTACGACATTCTGCCGGAGGACCCAAAGGAAGCCACCTCCATCAGAAGGCGTTCTCTCATATTCTTCTACGATACAGAGACAAAAATGCTGTATCGTCGATCCTACGATGGATTATTGCTTCGATGTCTGTCAAACACAGAAGCCAAAGAAGCCATATGCGAAGCTCATGACGGTGTCTGCGAGGCCCATCAGCCTGGCCCAAAATTGCAAGATCGTCTTCGCCGAATGGGCTACTACTGGCCTACGATGGTAGCAGATACGATAGACTATGCAAGAAAGTGCAAAGCTTGCCAAGTCCACACGGACTTCATCCACCAACCATCCGAGTTTCTACATCCGACAGTGGCATCCTGGCCATTCGAAGCATGGGGAATGGATATCATCGGTCCGATCACTCCACCCTCTTTCCGAGGATATCGCTTCATACTTGCCATCATAGATTACTTCTCCAAATGGGCGGAAGCTGTTCCGCTGGCAGAAGTGAAGACTTCAAACGTGATCAGCTTCCTCAAGCATCACGTTATCTATCGCTTTGGACTGTCCCGAAGGATCATCCATGGTAATGGTCCGCAGTTCGCAAGCCATGCCTTCTATCGGTTCTGTGACAAGCATCGCATCTAGAATATTGCTTCAACACCATACAATCCGGCAGCGAATGGGTTGGCAGAAGCATTCAACAAAACAATCATCAAACTTCTCAAGAAGTTCATGTCATCCAACAAACGCGACTGGAATGAGAAGCTTGGTGAATGCTTATGGGCGTACCGTACCACAGTCCGAACAGCCACAGGGAACACACCATTCTTCCTGGTGTACGGGAGTGAGGCAGTCCTCCCATTGGAGACTCAAATACCCTCGCTCCACGTTGCTCTTACTTACCAATTGACGACAGACGATAAATATCGTCGCCGGCTACAAGAGTTGGAGGCCTTAGATGAAAAGTGCCTTTTGGCTCAGCAAAGAATCGAGCTATACCAAGCATGCATCTCCGGAGCCTTCAACAAGAAGGTTAAAATCAGAAAATTCCAAGTGGGCGATCTCGTTCTGGCAGTTCGGAGACCGATGGTCATGACTCACAAAACTGCCGGCAAATTCCAGCCAAAATGGGAAGGTCCATTTATCATTGAGGTTGTATTCTCCAACGGTGCTTACCGTCTCGCAAAATAAAATGGAGACTTGCTCATGTTTCCGTCAACGACAAGTTCCTGAAGAAATATTATGTCTAAACAAAGCGACCAAAATATTGAGTTATGTACCCGCCGGTACCGCTGAACTCATATTCTCCAAATCTCAGATTATTGAGTTATGTACCCGCCAGTACCGCTGAACTCACATCCTACAAACACCAGATTATTGAGTTATGTACCCGCCGGTACCGCTGAACTCATATTCTCCAAATACCAGATTATTGAGTTATGTACCCGCCGGTACCGCTGAACTCACATTCTCCAAATTCCAGATTATTGAGTTATGTACCTTTCGGTACCGCTGAACTCACAATTCCAGATTATTGAGTTATGTACCCGCCGGTACCGCTGAACTCACATTCACAAAATTCTAGATTGCTGAGTTATGTACCCTCCAATACCACTGAACTCACAATTCTTCCTCCAAATATCCTAAATTGCTGAGTTATGTACCCGCAGGTACCTCTGAACTTACATTCCGGTCACTCTTTTAGGTAGTAAGTCATGTATAACTATGCCTCTGAACTTATTCTTTTGAAAGAGATCCTCCCTCATGATCCACTACCCGCACTCTCAATGCACAAAAAGGGCAACAGATCCACAAAATTTCTAAAACGACCACGTCGATGTTACCTCTGAGTCGTTTCACTTCTGCCAAAAACATATCACCCCTCTACATAGAACTTTCATGTCCTCATTACCTCTGAGTCGTCCTATGTACCCCTTCATGGAGCCCACTCCTGCCATGTCCTCATTACCTCTGAGTGGGAAGGCTCCATCGAAGAAACCCTCATATTTGCCATGTCCTCATTACCTCTGAGTAAATATATTGGTTCTCCCTCGACTTATTATCTGTACCGAAAAAAAACCCCAGGGTACGCTAAAGATAATAGGTCCACAAATGTCCTCTGTTGACCACAAATATCCTCCGTTAAGTCCACTCCTGCCATGTCCTCATTACCTCTGAGTAGGAAGACTCTACGGTAAAACCTCCATACTTGCCATGTCCTCATTACCTCTGAGTAAGTGTGTTGGTTTCCTCTCTCGTCTTATTATTCGTATCCTGAACCAGGGTACGCCAAGGATAATAGGTCTACAAATGTCCTCTGCTGACTATAAATGCTGTACTAAGTTTCCTAGTACATGCACATCATTCCTCATCATGCCCCGGGAGCCCAGCTGCTCCATGGCATTCTTTTTCCCGATTCTCGGAATGTCCATAACCACCTTATCGTGGAATTGTTCTAGGTACCCCCATCAAACTTGTTATCCGTACCTAAAACCCAGGTATGCCAAGGGTAACAAGTCCATAAACAAGCCCCCCAAGCGGGGCAAACACCACCATAACACCACAGGCACAACAAGCAGTACAAATAAAGGGTAGAATAAAGCATACTCTTTTATTTGGAAGGCGAAAGTACTACATGTACTAGGGACAACGGCCCACTCAAAGAAAGGAAAAGAATGAAAACAAAAAAAATAAACAAAAAAAAGGAAGGAAAAAAGTCGTCTATGGTTCGGCGGTACATAATTCCAGGAGACGGTTCTTCACCAAGGTGGTCCCCCGTTCAAGCCGCTGCCTAGCTCGACGCTCAGCCTCCTGGGACAACTGCTCCGCATCATCCAAGTACATATGTGCCCGCCAGCCATCCTCCAGTTTCTTCAGGACGAGCTCCAGGCCAGCAGAAGCTCGATTGACTCTGTCAGACTCCTCGGATTCTGCCCCCTCTCTCATAAAGGATATTCACCCAGGGCATAAAATCAAAAGATTTAATGAACCGAACCTTGGGATTCCCCCAAAAGACGGCTCTAAAATGAATTAAAGGCAATTAATGACACGCACACATGGCAGGGAGCCCATACGGCTAGGAAATGTATGCGGCTAGACAGGCCATGCGGCAAAGAGGTTCATGCGGCCAGAGCATCCTATACGGCCAGCGGAGCTCACATAGCCATGCTTCTTATTCAAAGTATTTCAATTTTGCAAATTGAAAACTTTGAAGGGGGTCTTCTAGAAGCATGGAAAAGAACATGATTGCCCATGCGGCGCAGAACAGGAAAACCCATGCAGTTCAAAAACAGACGAGCTTCATGCGGCTCAAAAGCATCATGCGGTTCAAAAGTCACCAACTTGGACATGCGGCTCAAGCAACACCACGTGTCCTTCTGCGGTTCGCTTCTACGATTGGCCATTAAGTAAAGGCCCTATTTAATGCTCTAACATAAAGGAGAACTGACGGCTCTAACAAAAAGTTGCAATAATGACTCTGTCATAATGGTAGACCCCTAGGGAAACGAAGGAAATCTCTGACATAATCCATCAGACCCCAAAATCCTTCAAGCGGCCTTGACACGTGGACAGTCACATGCGGCTCAGGCAGAGGCCACCCCATGCGGCTCAAGCAGAGTCTACCCTATGCGGCTCACGAGGACTATCTTCATGCGACTCACTGAGAAGCCACCCATCATGCGGTCGCCTACGCTCATGCAGCTCAGATCATCTCCATACGGTTCAAATGTTCAGAGGCCACGCCTACGGCTCAGTAGTAAACAATCCTCATGCGGTTCGGATTTTCTAAGTGGCTCGCGATTAAGACACGTGGCAGAAGATTAGTTTTTCCTGCGTCCCTACAGCTGGTAGCATAATAATAGTAGGACACGTGGCATCAATCGATCAAGATTCATCAACAAATCCTAACAACCAGGTTTAGTGTCATCCTCATAATTACTGGAATCAAATCAGATCATTTGTAATCATGCAAATTGAACACGTGGCAGGAGATCCGAGCTTGGCATAACAAATCATGAGGATTATGGCAATCATCATTAATTGCCCACAGGGATTTGATGCAATCTACATTAATTACCTAGATTTGCTACAATCAGAATGAAGGGCCCAGATTAATTAATCCTTAACCGTCGACTTCTCAAGGAGGCAATCATTGTAAACCCTAATGATCGCATCCCACTTCTATAAATAGCAAGGTGCCATTTCCTTACAAAAGAGGATTTTTTTGGAGAGCCCCAGAGCACCTGGAGAGACCTGAAAAAGAGAGCACAGAGAGACAAAGACACGCACAGAGGGTTCTTCCCGAGCATCTTGAGAGCATTTCTTCACCGGAGCCAAGGCTGCATCCGATCGTCCAAGGAGTAAGGCAGAGCTGCCGTCGCTTTCCCGAGCCTCTACCGTCACTCCCCAGAATCTAAAATAAACAATTGTACTTAGATTGTTGTACCTAGGTTTTCGTTCCTAGGCTTTCTTTGTACAAATGACTTTGTATTGTGATATAAAAGTCCATTCCTCCGATATAATTGTTCTGTTCTTTTATAATTCATGGTAGACAATGCCTCTATTAACAGTTAGCCCTAACGCATGCGCATGGGAGATCAGCCCACACGCAAGAACCTCTACATGCTACTCATCTCACACATCCTCATGGTACAACTGTGTCAAGGTATATACGATACACTACAGACGGTAGTCCCTTAACTCTAGGCTCATATGCGACCAAAGGATAGTAACAAAGTAAACTAATAATCACTGAGCATGTAGTAAATCAAGAACTGTAATAACTAAAAATAATGAACAGTGATATGTAATAAAATACAGACTGAATATAAATAGTTTAATGGCAAGGTATCTTTCCTGGTGTGTCGCCTGGTGTGGTGCAATTATCCGACAAGTCATATTTTGTTCAATACCCATCGTCGATATGTAGAGGCCTGAAGTCGCGGGAAGATAGGATTATAGAATTAGTCATGAGTAGGGTTGATAGATAGTGAGAATTTGAGGAGAAAAGTATTTATACTATCTTAGAAAAATATTCATACTACTTGAAAATATATTTTTATTATTCAAAATAATTTTATAGTTATTATTTAAAAATAATTTATATATATCACAATTTTGAAACTATATTTTTTTTATAAATCAAAATATTTACAGATAACTCTTTAAAATCATTTGAATCGAGTCAAAGTACTACGATACTATTTTAGATCAAAAATAAAAATTTAATTATGCTTTGAAATATGGTTTGAAATTATGTATAGGGTCAAGCCCCAGTGTCTTACTTTGATTGCAAAAATATTAATCTCAAAATACTATTAGTATAACTTATATATATTTATATATATACCTTCTCATAAAAGTACAACTACATTATCTAAAAAAAGAAAATACTAATAATATTAGCATTATTAATCATTTTTAAAATGCTAGTATCATTATTAATAATAAAATAGGATAATTGAAAGAAACAAATAGCAATTTCAATAAAAATAATAATAATAATAAAATCTTTTAAAAGCTATACAGCCAACCTTTTTAATAATAATAATAATAATAATAATCATAATCATAAGAGTAAATCCTAACAAAACTATATAGCTCATCCTTTTAATAATAATAATAATAATAATAATAATAATGGATAATAAAAACAATACAACTAAAATATCTATTCCCGTTCCCAAATATTACACAGTGAGAGAGGGAGAGAGGTGGAACCTGGAGAGAAGGGAGCGAGGGGGAAGGAGAGGCGGCGGCGATTGGGAGTCGAGCGCCGGCAATGGCGCTGCACCAGAGACGCTCAGGCGGCTGGCCGCGTCGGGCAGTGCGGAAGAGGTGGTGGCACGTCGGGCTGATCGTCGAGGCGTCCGTGCGGACGAGCGGAGGAGTACGACACCGGGCTTGAGTGTCTTGGCCGGGATCGACGTCAAAAGGGGCGGCGAAGCGGAGCTCCCGCAGATTGGGTTCCACCGCGGCGGTGGCTCCGGCCGCACATGAGACGGCAGACGGGAGTGGAAGTACGGTCCGATCAGGTTAGGGTTTTCCTCCTTCTTCTTCGTCATGGGTGATGTGGTGGTGGTGACGGTGATGGCCGGGAATCGGTCGTTGGGTGGTGATATTGGTTTTTGGGGTATCGTCGTTGGTGGCGGAGTGCTGTGTGGCGATGACGGTGGCGATGGTGGTTGTTGCCTTTTGTGAAGTCAGGAGGTATGGTCGGCGATGGTGGCTAAGAACAGGGGTACGGTGGTTTGTGTCGCGACGGGTCGAGATTTGGCCGAAGTTGTCAGCGTAGTTGCCGCGGAAGAGGTGGTTGGAGATCTTGGGGAAGAGGGTTTCGGGAAGGCATGATGGTGATGTCGGGTGACGGGGATTCAGAGAACGGTAGCGGGCATAATGTTAGTTTTCATGTCGTCGTATCGGGGGCTGTCCGACAGGACGTGGATCATTGTACTGAAGCTGGAATAAGATTCACAGACACGATGCACGCTGGCTTGGGTTGGCACGGACACGATGCACGCACGTTGTGGAGAAATAATTTTGGAGGAATTTGTGAATATTAGAAATATATGGATGAGTACCTCTCCTTATATAGGAGGTGGGAATTCCCAGTTGGATAAGGATTAGAAAAAAAACTAGTAGATAAATATTATTTGACTCCAATCAATTTAAACTAATCCTTTATAATTCAAATATAAATTTAAATCCAAATTAAATTCATCCCAAACAATTGTGAAGAAATACCGTCTTTTAAATTAAAAACCCAAAACAATCTCATTAAAATTTGATCTCCATATTTATAAAGATTTAAGCCAAACATTATTTTTAAAATATGTTTTCCAATAATAAATTTCAAAAATTTAAGTTAAATATTTAATATTAATAGAAAAACTTCACAATACCTTTTTAATAAATAAGTTAAATAATATTTACTTAACTATGCTTTCTATTATACTCTATTTAATAAAAGAGGAAATATCGTTTATACTATATAAATGAAAGGCCTTTTTATGAATAAAATAATAACTTGAAATTTTGGTATGATAGCTAAAAATAATTCTTATATATATTATTTTGAAACTATAAAAATAGAAAGAAAAATATTTTTATAAAAATATGTCGCACATATTCGCACTCGACGAGCAATTTCGAAAATGCAATTTTACGCGCGACGTACAATACGACATTGAGACGTACAAATACGAAATAAATAAAAAATTTAGTACCAAATTTATAAAGAAAAAAATAATAGTAGAAATTTAGAGGTTTTATATCCTACCCAACTTAAAAGAATTTCGTCCTCGAAATTAAGAATTAGTATGGGGTGCGAAGGCACAAAGGGGTATCGATAGGATCAAGTTATTAAGCGGGACGAAGAAATGACATTTAACTAAACATGCATTAGGAAATTACGATTTTAATAACGGCAAGGATAATCATGGGCTAACATAAGAATGAAAATGAGTGAGGGTTAAGGTTAAAGCATGCAAATAAGATTAGAGAAATGAATTAATTACCTAGAAGATATGATTTCTTGAGGGTAGGTTGAGGGCACGATTAGGAGAGTGCTAAATCTAAGTAATTAGAAGGTTGTGATAGTAAATTTAGGCCGAAAAAATGACGAGTAGTTTAGGACGAACGTATAGCAACTTTGAGTGGTAATGGTCTTAATCGATAGGAAGGCTAGAGGAAGTCCTAGAACAACGCCTTCGTCTTTCTAAAATAGGTGAAGGCGAAAGCAATAGGGAGTTCAATAGACGATATTATCGAATATGAATATGTGGTTCAAAGACGACCAAAAAATTTCAAAGGAATTGTCAAGGCAGTCGCGGGTGAGACTCTAGGGCCAAGTTTAACTATGTCTCCATCCACGTTGAACAATATACAAAAAGCGAACCAAGTGCACTATGGTTGATCAGACCATAATACGTCGATTCTGATTAGACAATATATTAGTGGGCGCCCACAATAAACATATGTCACGAACAAGCTCGATAAAGAGTAATCTTGTAAAACTAGACTATAATAGCAACATAAAATGGTCAAAATATAAGCAGTGGATGATGAAAGGAATTAAATAGTCCAAGATCCTTTAGAATTGAGTCTTGCCTGAAGCTCGGGCCTATGCAGTGGCTCTAGTGTTTCCTCGTCTATGACTTGATTGGTTAAATGGGTTAGGGTCCTACAAATTCTACAATCTAAGTAAGCTTATCCATATGGGTCACAAGGGCAAGGGCTTGTTAGGTTGTGAGGTACTCTACCCAACTTACAAGAGTTAAACTAGTAGTGTGATGGGACAATGGGTAAGGCACAAAGTTAAGCACTTAAGGAATCAAGTAGAACACAATCATATATCCGTCGAAAGATTTGAGTCAATATTGGACCCTAATTGAAGGCATAAAGTATTTTGGTATCATGGTAAGGGTCGTAGTTTAGTCTTTTTGACCAAAAGTCATATCAAGAAAATAAAGTACAAGGATACGGGTTTTAGTGGCACGTGATATACCTACATGAAGGTGGGCTCGTCTAGGTCTTGTATATGGAATTTAATGGAAGAAAAAGTCTAGTGTTGTGCTCCAAATATTAAAGTCATGATAGGGAACGCCAAATAATCAAAATAGAAAGTGGGTTTTCATAAGGTACTAATTAATGCACAAAAATAAAAAGGTTAAAGAACGAAATAAAGATAATTTAGGAAATCTCGTAGATCAAGTTAAGATAAGTTAGAGACACGGTTTCTAGAAAAAATAGTCTCATAGATAAGGGTATGGGCAAGGGAATGATTCTATTCATTTCTAAGTTTCAAACAATTAAATGGTCACGATTAAAAGATCTAGATATGAGGGAAGGTCGAGTAAGTCAAGATAACGATATAGTTCATCGGTTTGGTCGATGACTAACTATACTTGAGTATATGCAATATCATAATCATAGGTGGTATGGCAATCTAATGTGGAATACTTCTATCTCACTAGGGTAACCTTACTTGCTTCTTGGTCATCTACCAATATATGATCTAATCTAAAATTTTAAGTTCCTCGAAAGTTTCTCAATAAAATTTCCAAAATACTCCGCCAAAATTTCTAATTATCTTAGACTGTCAACTTTAATCAAAATTTTAAATCTCTAGTCAATCTCGAAACAACCCTTGTATATCGTAAATCGAATAATTATTTTTTTTCTAAACCTTAAACTCAACGTTTAATAAGTTTATCAGCCGAATTTCATACTACAAAATGGAACACTTAAATAACTCCCGAATTTAATTATATATCCTTCAAATGTGTATATCTAGCTTCCAATAAGTCACAACTACTCTTCAAAAGTAAAAAAAATTCCCCAAAATTTAAATATCCATAATCAAGGCTTTAAACTCAAAATATAAATAACTTTATAAATCATAGATCATATGACGTAATTTAATTCAAAAATATTTTACCAAAATTTATCAATCATCCTTAAATTTTGGTCAATCGTAATTCACACTTTAAAATTTTATGATCCTTTTCAAATCAAATTTATATCTCTCCAAAAGATGTATAGCTATAACTCAATAAATCATAAATGTTCAAAGACCTTCAAAAATCAAAACGCAAAATCAAATCAATTTATTTTTTCGATCTAGCTATCCTCTTGTGTATATCACCTTGTAATATCAAAATAAAGTTTCGACTATCTTTTGGAAGCGGTAATATGCTACTACCCAACTTGGAATTAACTAATCCTTAAGATCATATTTCTAGGAAAATAGATGCCTTTATAACTCAAATAAAATCTCAATGAATATTAATTGTCAATGTAATCCTACTAGCCATGGGGTTGACCTGTGAGCATATACTAGTATAGTCATCTTCCTATCAAATATGGAACAAGAATCACGGTAGGAAGAGCTCAAGCAAGATGTAGATCAGGGGAGTTGAACAAGTGATTCAAAAATTTTAGTCAAGGATGAGGGTAAAGCAGGTGGATGAGATCCTAGACTATAATCCTATTTTGCAGGCCCGTTTGGTACAGTTGCGTAACCGAAACGGCAAACTTGACCTGCATAGGCCACCACAAAAACATGTAACACCCCAGTCCCAAAATACGTAGGACTAGGAACGTAGACATGCCAGCCGTATAATAAATATACGTAAGCTGTAAAATACAGTAGAACCATAACTAATCTCATCCACACAAAATAAATGAATAAAAGATATCATATAATGATAATGAATTGTCTTGATACAATTTGTTGGGCGGAGACAAATCTACTACCAACTATGAAAAGAAATACATGATATACAAAGGAATGATTTTGGCGAGCAAAGCGAAGACGATCAAAGTACAATCATCCTCGAAGAAATAGTGACGGACATGTCCACGGTTAGAATACCTGCGAAAGACAGGAGCACACACCTGACGAGAAAACCAGGTCCTCAGAGGGACGTAATAAGATACAATAAACATGCCACATAACTGAATATATATATATTATGTCATAAATCACAAGTAAAGTAAATAATTCCACTCGTAACAAGACCCAATATCTCATCATCGAAACAGTGGACTACCCCTACAACCAAACAAGGACAAGGGATAGTACACTATACCGTGATGCGATATTGTCCCAAGCTACTAATGGAATGGGGTGATATGACATTGACGAGGGTTACCTGACCGTTCTAATGTGTTTATGCAGTAAGAACAAACCTTCAACGCATGAGCCCTGGCTGTAAATAGGATCGGCATAGTCCCCATATAGGGCACCAGGAGCCCATGTCCGTAACATTCGAAGATGGTCAGAGGGCATCATGTTCAAGGGGCTATGTCCATAACGCTCTGGAAAACGTCAGAGGGCACCTGGAGCCTGCGTCTCCGACGGAGCGCACAAGTAAGCAGGGAAGTGCAAAGAAGCCCATGCGTCAGGTATTGTTCTCCCTACCCAATGTACCTGTCAAATCGCATCCACGACCATGTACCTCTACTAACTGCTAAGTCTTCTAACATGTCTCTATTAGCAGTTAGCCCTAACGCATGCGCATGGGGGATCAGTCCACACGCAAAAACCTCTACATGCCACTTATCTCACACATCTTCGTGGTACAACTGTGTCAAGGTATATACGATACACTACAGACGGTAGTCCCTTAACTCTAGGCTCATATGCAACCAAAGGATAGTAACAAAGTAAACTAATAATCACTGAGCATGTAGTAAATTAAGAACTGTAATAACTGAAAATAATGAACAGTAATATGTAATAAAATGTAGACAGAATATAAATGGTTTAATAGCAAGGTATCTTGCCTGGTGTATCATCTGGTGTGGTACGATTATCCGATAAGTCATGTTTTGTTCAATACCCATGTTCGATATGTAGAGACCTGAAGTCGCGGGAAGATAGGATTATGGAATTAATCATGAGTAGGGTTGATAGATAGTGAGAATTTGCGAAGAAAAGTATTTATACTATCTTAGAAAAATATTCATACTACTTGAAAATATATTTTTATTATTCAAACTAATTTTAGTAGTTATTATTTAAAAATAATTTATATATATCACAATTTTTAAACTATATTTTTTATAAATCAAAACATTTACAGATAACTCTTTAAAATCATTTGAATCGAGTAAAAGTACTACGATACTATTTTAGACCAAAAATAGAAATTTAATTATGCTTTGAAATATGGTTTGAAATTATGTATAGGGTCAAACCCCAGTGTCTTACTTTGATAGCAAAAATATTAATCTCAAAATACTACTAGTATAACTTATATATATTTATATATATACCTTCTCATAAAAGTACAACTACATTATCTAAAAAAAGAAAATACTAATAATATTAGCTTTGTTAATCATTTTTAAAATGCTAGTATCATTATTAATAATAATAAAATAGGATAATCGAAAGAAACAAATAGCAATTTCAATAAAAATAAAAATAATAATAATAAAATCCTTTAAAAGCTATACAGCCAACTTTTTTAATAATAATAATAATCATAAGAGTAAATCCTAACAAAACTATACAGCTCATCATTTTAATAATAATAATAATAATAATAGATAATAAAAACAATACAACTAAAATATCTATTCTCGTTCCTAATTATTACACAGTGAGAGAGGGAGAGAGGCGGAACCTGGAGAGAAGGGAGCGAGGGGGAAGGAGAGGCGGCGCGATTGGGAGTCGGGCGCCGGCGATGGCGCTGCGCCGGAGACGCTCAGGCGGCTGGCCGCGTCGGGCAGTACGGAAGAGGTGGTGGCGCGTCGGGCGACACGTCGGGCTGATCGTCGAGGCGTCCGCGCGGACAAGCGGAGGAGTACGGCGCCGGGCTTGAGTGTCTTGGCCGGGATCGGCGTCAAAGGGGGAGGAGGAGCGGAGCTCCCGCAGATGGGGTTCCACCGCGGCGGTGGCTCAGGCCGCACACGAGGCGGCGGAAGGGAGTGGAAGCACGGTCCGATCAGGTTAGGGTTTTCCCCTTTTTCTTCGTCATGGGTGATGTGGTGGTGGTGACGGTGATGGCCGGGAATCGGTCGTTGGGTGGTGATGTTGGTTTTTGGGGTGTCGGTATTAGTGGCGGAGTGCTGTGTAGCGATGGCGGTGGCGATGGTGGTTGTTGCCTTATATGAAGTCAGGGGGTATAGTCGACGATGGTGGCTAAGAATAGGGGTACGGTGGTTTGTGTCACGAGGGTCGGGATTTGGCCGAAGTTGGCAGCGTAGTTGCCGCGGAAGAGGTGGTCGGAAATCTTGCGGAAGAGGGTTTCGGGAAGGCTTGATGGTGATGTCGGGTGACGGGGAGTCGGAGAACGGCAGCGGGCGTAGGGTTAGATTTCATGTCATCGTGTCAGGGGCTATCCGACACGACGTGGATCATTGTACTGAAGCTGGAATAAGATTCACAGACACGATGCACGCTGGCTTGGGTTGGCACGGACACAATGCACGCACGTTGTGGAGAAATAATTATGGAGGAATTTGTGAATGGTAGAAATATATGGATGAGTACCTCTCCTTATATAGGAGGTAAAAATTCCCAGTTGGTTAAGGATTAGAAAAAAAACTAGTAGATAAATATTATTTGACTCAAATCAATTTAAACTAATCCTTTATAAATCAAATATAAATTTAAATCCAAATTAAATTCATCCCAAACAATTGTGAAGAAATCTCGTCTTTTAAATTAAAAACCCATAACAAACTCATTAAAATTTGATCTCCATATTTATAAAAATTTAAGCCAAACATTATTTTCAAAATATGTTTTCCAATAATAAATTTCAAAAATTTAAGTTAAATATTTAATATTATTAGGAAAACTTCACAATACCTTTTTAGTAAATAAGTTAAATAATATTTACTTAACTATACTTTCTATTATACTCTATTTAATAAAAGAGGAAATATCGTTTATACTATATAAATGAGAGGCCTTTTTATAAATAAAATAATAACTTGAAATTTTGGTATGATAGCTTAAAATAATTCTTATATATATTATTTTGAAACTATAAAAATAGAAAGAAAAACGTTTTTCTAAAAATATGTACGCTCGCACATATTCGCACTCGACGAGCAATTTCGAAAAATGTAATTTTATGCGTGACGTACAATACGACATTGAGACGTACAAATACGAAATAAATAAAAAATTTAGTACCAAATTTATAAAGAAAAAAAACAATAGTACAAATTTAGGAGTTTTACAATTACCGACAGCACTAGTGGATTTACGGTGTATGAAGGCATTAGAGAAAATAATATCTATGTTCTCTATCTTGTTGAAGGTACTAACAATGACAGGTGCTTAGTTGCAAAGAACGATGAAAGTTGGCTCTGGCACATGAGGCTTGGACACGGTAACATGGATACCATCTCCCGTCTTGCCACCAAGAAGCTTGTAAGAGGGCTTCCAAGTATCTCCTTCAAAAAGAATATGGTATGTAAAGAATGTGAGAAAAGTAAGTTGACCAAGTCATCCTTCAGATCCATCAACTCTATAAGTACCACTAGACCACTTCAACTCATTCATATGGATTTATTTGGTCCTAGTAGAGTAGCTAGTCTTGGAGGTAAACTTTATGCTTTTGTTTTGGCTGATGATTTTTCAAGATTTACTTGGGTTATTTTTCTTGCAAATAAAAGTGATACTTTTCGTGAATTTGTTACCTTTCGTAAACGTGTTCAAAATGAGAAAGGCATTACTATTAACAAAATTAGAAGTGATCATGGAGGAGAATTTGACAATGCCGATTTTAAAAGATTTTGCGAAAAGAATGGTTTTGGTCATGATTTTGCTTGCCCTCGAACTGCACAACAAAATGGTGTTGTGGAAAGAAAGAATAGAACCCTTGGCGATATGGCCCGGGTTATGTTAAACCAATATAAGCTCCCCCAATACTTTTGGGTGGAAGCCTTTAACACGACATGTCATGTTATAAATAGGGTCTTAATTAGACCTATTTCTAAAAAGACTCCATATGAGCTTTGGTTTGACAAAATTCCCTCTATTGAGTATTTTAAAGTTTTTGGATGCAAATATTTTATTTTGAATACCAAGGATAACCTAGGCAAATTTCAAGAAAAAGCTTATGAAGGTATTTTCCTTGGCTACTCAATACATAGTAAAGGTTTTCGTGTCTTTAACAAAAGAAGTCTTGTTGTCGAAGAGTCAATTAATGTCTCTTTTGATGAACTTAACTCTTCTACATCCTCCTCATCCAATGATATTGATGACATATCTTTTGGTTTGGAGAACTCTTCTATTGGAGACCCTCGTCCCTCTTCATCTAACAATGAAATTGTGACCCCTCCAACCGAAGATTCTCCACCACTAGAGCCTCCTCAAGAGGACCTCCCAAAGGAATGGAGATTTATCCCTAGTCATCCTAAGGAGCTTATCATTAGTGATCCTTCTTCTCGTGTTAGTACTAGATCCTCCACTCGTGATGCACGTGGCTTTTATTTCTCAAATAGAGCCTAAAAATATTAATGATGCTTTTCATGATGAATTTTGGATTATAGCGATGCAAGAAGAGCTAAATTAATTTGAGCGAAACAAGGTTTAGAAACTTGTCCCTAAACCTCACAACCACCCCATTATTGGAACTAAATGGGTGTTTCGTAATAAACTTAATGAAGATGGCTTAGTCACTCGTAACAAAGTTCGATTGGTTGCTCAAGGCTATTACCAAGAGGAAGGCATTGACTACGATGAAACATATGCTCCGATTGCTCGTCTTGAATCCATTCGCATGCTATGTGCTTTTGCTTGCTTTAATGATTTCAAACTTTTTCAAATGAATGTTAAAAGTACTTTTCTAAATGGCATTATTAAAGAGGAAGTTTATGTTAATGTAAAACCCCTAAATTTTTACTATTTTTTTATATTAAATTTGGTACTGAATTAAAATTTTGTATTGTACATCGCGTAGTCGTATTGTACGTCGCGCACAAAATTTTATTTTTTGAAATTGCTCGACGAGTGCGAATATGAGCGAGCGTACATATTTTAGAAAAACATTTTTCCTATTTTTATAGTTTCAAGATAATATATATATATATTAATTATGTTTAGCTATCAAAGTTTCTAAATTTATGAGTTTATTTATAAAAAGCCTTTTTAGACCGTTATAATAATAAATAATATTCTTATAAAAGAAAGTATACTAGAAAAGTGTATATTTGTAAATATTATTTGTGCTTCGTAGTTGATTATTAGTTATTTTAAATAATAAAGTAATTTTCAAAATTATTATTAATAGTATTTTTCGAAAACATATTTTGAAAACTATTGTGGTCATTTTAAATCTTGATTTGATTTTATGGTTTTAATTTAAAAAGTTTAAAGGTAAAATTTATATTTAAATTGAGTTTAGATTATCTAGTTTTAAATTGAAATTTAATTTGAATTTGGATTTGATTATTGAATTAATTACGAATTATCTAAATTGGGTTTAAATGAATCCTAATTCTTATCCAATTGGGAATTCCCACATCCTATAAATAGGCAGGTACTCCTCCAATTTCTATCATTCAATATTTCTTCAACCAACGTGCGTGCATCGTGTCCGTGTTCCAGCATCCATAATCTTATTTCATTGTTTACAATTACATCAATTCCTCGTGTCGGACACATCCTCGACACGACTTCGACTCCAACCGTCATGTAGGACACAAACCCTAGTCCTAAACCTAACCCTAACCACGTCCAGCCCGATCTGCCGCCGTCGCAAGTACGGCATCGCCTGCCGGAGTTCCCGACAGCCACCTTCGCCCCGTCGCCATCATTCACCACCAGAACTCCCCGGCAATCACATGGACAGCCACCACCACCTCCTTCTGAACTCCGACCTGCCTCTCATCCATAACCCGACTTCCTGCCATAGCCACCCCCGTCTCCACCGTTATCACCATCAACGCCATCGCCAACTTCTTCATCATCTCCACCATCCCCGAAACCTACAGAATCAGCCGTGACCAGCGACCTCCGCCTCAAAAACCACAGCACCACCACAGAAGAAGAAGAGAAGGGGAAACCCTTACCTCCATCGCGTCGCATCCGGCGTTCTCCGCCGCTCCCATCCGCTTTCTCTCCGAAACCTCCGTCGACCGAACGGCGAACGCCTCCAGCGCGCCCATCCGCCGTGAATCTCAGCCACCGACCTCCCTTCCGTCGGTCATCAAGGCCCCTTTGCCGCCGGCGAACTCCGGAGATGACCATCGGATCCGCCGCCTCTACTGCGAGGGCCGTCCGCCTCCGATCCGCAGGCGCCGCCGGCCTCCGCCCAGAGCTGCGCCACCGCCCCTTCCTCAGGAGCCGTGCCAGGCCGTCTCCCCGATCTCCGCCCAGCCACCGAGACCGCCGCGGCTTCCTCCACCGTCAGCGCTCGGCTTCCCCGCGCCTCCGGCCTGGCGCACATCCGCCCTCCGCCGAGGCGTAACACCAGGTCTGTGTTTCGTGATATTTTACAGGTGTTCTAGCTAAGGCCATTCCTTTCTTCGTGATGATTGCTTTTGGATTCGTCATTTGCTCTGCTCGACCAATCACTTTCTTTGTATATTTTTTCTCTATTTAAATTAGTTGGTAGTGGACTTTGCCTCTGCCCAACGATTGTATACATGACAAACTCCAAGTTGCTTTTATATTATTATTTATCTTTGTGGATGAGATTTAGTGTCTTGGCTTTCTACATTTACAGCTTATGTATATATACGAGCCGTATATTTACTCGTATGTATACAGCTGGCATGATACATATCTAGTCCCAAGTATTTTGGGACTGGGGCATGACATGTTTTTATGGTGGCCCATGCAGGTCGAGTTTGTCACTTCGGCTACGTAATTGTACCGATGTGGGCCTGCAATATAGGATTAGAGTCTAGAATCTCATCCACCTACTTGACATCCTTTCTTGACTTCAAATTTTGAACTCTCGTTCGACCTCCTTGATTTGCATCCTGCTTGAATTCTTCCTACCGTAAATTCTTATCTTTCGTGCTTAGTGACATTTAGAAAGATGACTACACTACTATATACTTATTGGTCAACCATATGGCTAGAAGGGTTACATTGGCAATTGGAATACATTTAAGACTCTAATGGAATTAAAAAGGCATTTTTTTCACAAAAAATGTATGATTTACTTATTAGTAATTTGTAAAATAGGATATCTAAGGAAGTTGTAATTTCTAAGTAGTGATCATAAGAGGATTGATAGGATTTTATTTTTATGCTGCAGAAAAATAGTTGGAATCTATACACAATTGATTTAAGAAATTGTTTTGATTTTCGAATTTTGATATTATGATCTATTGGATTATAGCTATACGTCTTTGAGCAAATATAAAACTGATTTCAATTTCAAGTTATGATATTTATGATTTATTGAGTATTAGTTATACGCCTTTGAACAGTTATAAATTTGGTTTGAAAATGATCTTGGATTTTAAATGTAGCAGTAGAAATTATTCTTGTACAACTTACGATTTGTATGTTTCTTAAATTTCAAAATTTTAAGTGGAAGCAGCAAATTTTTTTATTTTGGGTTTAAAAATATTTTGGAAGATATAAAAATAATTTTTGAGGAAGATTTTAAAATTTTAAATTGTGGCATTTGATTTACAAATCTATTTAGATTTTGAGTAAAAAGGTTTTGATTGAGATTATCAATAAATTTGCTAAAAAAAAAAATTCATGTTGTCGAATTAGGGTTGATAAGTGCATTAAGATATTTAACTTCAATTTGTTTTTCTTGCTAAGAGTCTTTCTGTAGTTATTTGAAAATTTTTGGGTTTTAAAATTTTGATTGATTATGAGATTTTTATGGACTCGTGAATTATGAACTCTTGATTTCAATAGTTGGATTTGAACGTTAAGTTTTGGAAAAAGTTAGTAGTAACATGGTAAAAGTTTACTTTGAGATTATTAAAGGAAATGAAATTGTTAGCCATAATCTAATTGGACAGCTTAGAGTAAATACAATTTTGGTGGTTTATTGTCTTTTTAAAAAAATTTATTAAGAGACTTTCTGAGGAAACTCCAGTTAAATTTTTTTACCACTAAGATAACTCTAATGAGTTAGGAGTATTCCATACTAATTGCCATATCCCTCACGACCATGATAGTAGTGTACATACAAGTGTTGTTAGTCCTCTCCAAGATCATATGGTTATATTCCAATCTTGACTCCCTCGACATTCCCTCAAATCTAGATTTTGTCGTGACTTTCTAACCATTTGAAACTTGAGAAATAATTGGATTGTTCCTTGATCATACCCCATCAAGTTGCTGTCATATCTCTAGAAATGGTATTCCTAACTTATTTTGCCTTGATCTACTAGAATCTAAATTATCATTATTTTATGCATTAACTTGGTCATTTACTTTGTAAGTTAATCATTATTTCATAAATTCCCACTTTCTATTTTAATTCTTTAGTGTCATTTACCGTAACTTGGATATTTGGAGCACAATACTAAACGTTTCCTTCCCATAATTTTCACAAGCAAGACCTACACGAGAGCACCTTCATGTAGGTATATCACGTGCCACTAAAACACGTTTCCTTGTACTCTAATTTTATATTGCGACTTACGGGTCAAAAAGACTGGACTCTAATCCCTACCGTGAAACCAATATACTTTTTAACTATAGATGAGACTCGACCTCGACTCAATTCTTTCTACCCGATGTGTAATGCTTGACTTGCGCTTTACCTTGATTGCTTGATCCACTGACCCTTTTACACTACGAGTTTAAACTCTTCTAAGTTGGGTAGAATACCTCCCGACCTAACCAACCTTTTGTGGACCACATTGATAGGTTCACTTGGACCATAGAATTCAGTGGACCCTAACTTATCTAGTAAACCAAGCCGACTGCATAGGCCCAAATTTTGGAAGGAACTTAGATTTTATAAGATCTGGGACTAATTGATTTCTTTCGTCATTACCCTTTACTTATTATTTTATCTACCTATGATGCTAAAATAGCTTAGTTTTGCAAGCGTATTCTTTATCAAGCTTGATCATGACATATGTTTAATGTGGGCGCCCACTAATACATTGTCTAAATCAGAACCGACGTATTATGGTCTGATCAACCATAGTGCACTTGGTTCGCTTTTCATATATCATACTACGTGGATGGAGACATAGTTAAACTTGCCCCTAGAGTCTCCTCCGTGATTACCTTGGCAATTCTCTTGGAATTATACAACCGCCTTTGAATCACATATTGGCATACGAAAACATCTCCTTTGGACTCTTATTGGCTTTCGTCTTTTAACTATTCTAGACAAAGCTTGTGATTGATAGATAGACCAAACCATTCTCCTATGACCATGATATTAGCATATACTTGGGGATAGTTACCCACTGACCAACTAATGTGACTATATTCCCGTCTTGATTTAACTTTTTCCTCGACCTTAGATCCATTATCTCGACCCTCTTGGAACTTGAGAATGATTAATTCTAAACAAAGATAGCTATATCCTCTAAATTGATTGCCTTAATCTAGTCGATCCTTTTAAACTCTTCATTCTATGCCTTATCAGGATTAACTTTAACCCTAAAACTTTCTTATTTCATGGTGATAACTAGCGACCCACATTCAATTCCATCTTCATGATTTAATCTTGAGATCGCGATGCATGTTCGTATTGAATACCGTTCCATTGTCTCGCCAAATGAATTGTTCATACTTTCTTATCGTTAAACCCTTGTACCCTACCTATTCCTAAATTTCGAGGATGAAATTCTTGTAAGTTTGGTAGGATGTAAAACCCCTAAATTTCTACAATTTATTTATATTAAATTTGGTACTAAATTAAAATTTTGTATTGTACATCGCGTAGTCGTATTGTACGTCGCGCACGAAATTTTATTTTTCGAAATTGCTCGACGAGTGCGAATATGAGCGAGCGTACATATTTTAGAAAAACATTTTTCCTATTTTTATAGTTTCAAGATAATATATATATTAATTATGTTTAGCTATCAATGTTTCTAAATTTATGAGTTTATTTATAAAAAGCCTTTTTAGACCGTTATAATAATAAATAATATTCTTATAAAAAAAAGTATACTAGAAAAGTGTATATTTGTAAATATTATTTGTGCTTCGTAATTGATTATTAGTTATTTTTAAATAATAAAGTAATTTTCGAAATTATTATTAATAGTATTTTTGGAAAACATATTTTGAAAACTATTGTGGTCATTTTAAATCTTGATTTGATTTTATGATTTTAATTTAAAAAGTTTAAAGGTAAAATTTATATTTAAATTCAGTTTAGATTATCTAGTTTTAAATTGAAATTTAATTTGAATTTGGATTTGATTATTGAATTAATTACGAATTATCTAAATTGGGTTTAAATGAATCCTAATTCTTATCCAATTGGGAATTCCCACATCCTATAAATAGGCAGGTACTCCTCCAATTTCAATCATTCAATATTTCTCCAACCAACGTGCGTGCATCGTGTCCGTGTTCCAGCATCCATAATCTTATTCCATTGTTCATAATTACATCAATTCCTCATGTCGGACACATCTCCGACACGACTTCGACTCCAACCGTCATGTAGGACACAAACCCTAGTCCTAAACCTAACCCTAACCACGTCCAGCCCGATCCGCCGCCGTCGCAAGTACGGCATCGCCCGCTGGAGTTCCCGACAGCCACCTTCGCCCCGTCGCCATCATTCACCACCAGAACTCCCCGACAATCACCTGGACAGCCACCACCACCTCCTTCTGAACTCCGACCCGCCTCCCGTCCATAACCCGACTTCCTGCCATAGCCACCCCCATCTCCACCGTCATCACCATCAACGCCATCGCCAACTTCTTCATCATCTCCACCATCCCCGAAACCTACAGAATCAGCCGCGACCAGCGACGTCCGCCCCAAAAACCACAGCACCACCACAGAAGAAGAAGAGAAGGGGAAACCCTTACCTCCACCGCACCGCATCCGGCGTTCTCCGCCGCTCCCATCCGCTTCCTCTTCGAAGCCTCCGCCGACCGAACGGCGACCGCCTCCAGCGCGCCCATCCGCCGTGAATCTCAACCACTGACCTCCCTTTCGTCGGTCGTCAAGGCCCCTTTGCCGTCGGCGAACTCCGAAGACGACCACCGGATCTGCCGCCTCCACTGCGAGGGCCGTCCGCCTCCGATCCGCAGGCACCGCCGGCCTCCGCCCAGAGCTGCGCCACCGCCCCTTCCTCAGGAGCCACGCCAGGCCGTCTCCCCGATCTCCGCCTAGCCACCGAGACCGCCGCGGCTTCCTCCACTGTCAACGCTCGGCTTCTCCGTGCCTCCGGCCACCCGGCGCACATCCGCCCTCCACCGAGGCGTAACACCATGTGTGTGTTTCGTGATGTTTTGCAGGTGTTCTAGCTAAGGCCATTCCTTCCTTCGTGATGATTGCTTTTGGACTCGTCATTTGCTCCGTTCGACCAATCACTTTCTTTGTATATTTTTTCTCTATTTAAATTAGTTGGTAGTGGACTTTGTCTCCGCCCAACGATTGTATACATGACAAACTCCAAGTTATCTTTTATATTATTGTTTATCTTTGTGGATGAGATTTAGTGTCTTGGCTTTCTACATTTACAGCTTATGTATATATACGAGCCGTATATTTACTCGTATGTATACAGCTGGCATGATACGTATCTAGTCCCAAGTATTTTAGGACTGGGGCGTGACAGTTAAGCAACCTCCTGGCTTTGAAGATTTTTAATTTTCTCATCATGTTTTCAAATTACACAAAGTCCTTTATGGCCTCAAACAAGCTCCTCGTGCTTGGTATGAGCGTCTTAGTTCTTTTCTTATCTCTCATAACTTTTCTAAGGGCAAAGTTGACACTACACTTTTTATCAAATCTCTTAATGGCACACTATTGTTAGTTCAAATTTATGTCGATGATATTATTTTTGGTTCCACTAATGATGCAATTTATGTAGAATTTGCTAAAGTAATGCAGGATGAATTTGAAATGAGCATGATGGGAGAACTATCCTTCTTTTTGGGTTTGCAAATCAAACAAGGCCCCAAAGGAACCTTCATCAATCAAGCCAAATATACAAAGGATCTCCTCAAACGCTTCGAACTTGACTCATCCAAATCAATGAGGACTCCTATGGCAATAACGACAAAACTTGATAATGATGAAGACGGTATCTCGGTCGACATTCGTAAGTATCGAGGTATGATGGAAGCTTACTCTATTTAACTGCTAACCGACCCGATATTATGTTTAGTGTTTGTATTTGTGCACGATACCAGGCAAATCCAAAAAAATTGCACTTATGTGCTGTAAAGCATATTTTTCGGTATCTCAAAGGCACCATTAATATGGGACTTTGGTATCCGAAATCTTCATCCTATGAGCTTCTCGGCTTCTCGGATGCAGATTTTGTCGGATGCAAAATTGACCGAAAAAGCACTAGCGGCACATGTCAATTCCTTGGAAAATTCTTGGTATCGTGGTTTAGTAAGAAACAAAATTATGTTGCTCTTTCGGCCACTTAGGCCTAGTATATAGTGGCCGGCTGCTGTTGTGCACAAATTCTTTGGATGTCACAAACACTTGTAGATTATGGTATCTCTTCTACTTGCACTTCCATTAAATGTGATAATACTAGCTCTATAAATCTCACAAAAAATTCGATTTGTCACTCACACACGAAGCACATTAAGATTAGACACCATTTTCTTCTTGACCATCAACAAAAGGGGGATATTCGCCTTGATTTTATTGACACTACTTATCAATTGGCCGACATCTCCACCAAACCTCTCCCGGAGGATCGTTTCGTTTTTCTTTGCTGAGAATTAGGCATTATTAATCTTGACATCTAGCTCTACTCAGACGGCACACCGGCGGTATACAGTGGCATACCGACTCACGTTCAAAAAAAAGAAAAAAAAAAACTTTATGTGCGCATAATCGGTATACCGTCGGCATCTACCGGCATGCCGACGGCATACCGTCTGCGGCGGAGACATACAGTCATAACATCTATCGGGCCCCACCAACCTCTTTTACTCTTTCTTTTTTAAATCTTTTCAAATCCCTTCATTTAATTCCCATCCCTTCATTCCTATCCTTCATTAAATACCTCTCTCTTCAAATCCCATCCTTTCACATCCCTCTCTCTTTTCAAAACCCCTCTTCATTTATTATTTTCATCACTTCCTTCCATCACCCCCCAAATTTAATACCATCTCTCTCCTCTTCTCCTTATAACCACAACTCCTTCTTCTTCCTCCTCTCCATAATCCTTCATGCCCTCTTCTTCCTCTTACCATCAAACTCCATGGCCAATCTCAAATGACCTCGCTCCACCTCCATTTCCAACCCATTCACTCTGGTGCCCTTATCCAATGGCGCCTATGATCCTAAGATCTTCAAATCCGTCCTTGCTGCCGATGCGTGGTTCCATCACTTTGCAAACCACGTTGTCTACAAAGAAAAGGCTATAAATTGGAACATCTTCTCTGTCCATCTGTCACTTTTTGAGATTGCCGGCCTCTCCTCTCCTCTCTTCTGTGTCAGCAAGTGCCTATTTATCCGGCGGCGGTACGACTCTTCTACTACAATCTTTTTCCTGATCTGGCCAACAATGCCATCGAGACCATGGTCAATGATCGTCATTTTTGCCTCACGGCTTGCGACATTACGAAGATTCTCGAGATACCAAATCACGGGGATGCTCTTCCGACCTTGGCCGGTCTCTATCCTACCGTCGAAGTCTCCTTCGATGAGTTCTACGACATTATCTGCAAAGGACCAAATCCTCCTGCCATTCTAGCCATCTCGAAGCAGTTGGAGCCCTTCTACTACGAGCTCCATCGGATCATCTGCCACACTCTTTACCCCAAGTCCGACAACTATGATGCTATCACCAATGATGCTCTAGTTTGCATGTATTATTTGTACTCGAAGAAGACTTGGCCATTCCCCAAAACTCTTCTCAACGCCTTCTGTGTGGATCCCTTCGATGCCTTTCACGAGACTCCGGGTGGTAAGGACGATGATCCAGCAGATCAATAGCTGCAGTCTCCTTTTGTGGATGGTAGAATAAAGAATTGGTGTCAGTATCTAGTATGTGTCTTTTGAGGTCCTTCGGGGACCGTTTTATGTCTTGCTTTACTCTCGTTAGGGAGAGTTTAATTGTCTTTCTGTTTAGGAACTATCAAGCATGTACTCTTCCAAATTTGACAATCAAATATATGCATGCTTTCGTTTACTCTTGAGCTCTCATGTTTTCTTGCTAAATACTTGATTTCACATCTTTGATTAAGTGACAAAGGGGGAGAAAATGTATTGAGGGAGAGTAGTCTACCTACGGGGGAGTCACTCCCTGAAGATGCTATATCTCTGTTTTGTCAATTAACAAAATGGGGGAGATTGGTGGCACATTTATTTTGATAACGTTAACAGCATTTTCGTGGTTTAGTTTTCTCTATATTTCAGCTAACAGATAATCCCTCAAGCTCTTCTACAAAAAGATCTATCCATTCAAGCCGAATCATCAAAGCCTTATGGAAGTCCTTAAAAGAAGACTGAAGAAAAGACCAGCGCACCTCAAAGATGGCTCTCAAAAGATTCAAGATTTCGAGTCTGTACAAGGTCTAGGCCTTTCTGTATAACACCTAAGGTTGGATGACAAACATAAAGCTCTTTCTATTTTTAAGTCAAAAATCAATGTCTAAAGAAACGGTATACCGACGGTATACCGCTGTGTACCGACGGTATACCGTTTCTGAACCAGAAATATGTTCTGTGACTAAACTCGGCATACCGACGGCATACTACAGTACACCGACGGTATACCGTTTTGTGAGCCATAAAATGTTCTGTGATGAAACTCGGCATACCGACGGCATACTACTGTACACCGACGGTATACCATTTTATGAGCCACAAAATGTTCTGTGATAAAACTCGGCATACCGACGACATACTACAGTATACCGACGGTATACCGTTTCTGAGCAGAAAAATTGTTCTGTAAAAAAAATTGGTATACCGACGGCATACCGCTTTATACTGACGGTATACCGACTTCGTCAGATTTGATTTTTGAATGGACAAGATACTAGCATTAAATGCTCCCAACGGCTAGATTTATTACCGTTACTGTTCCGAACGGTATGCCGATGGTATGTCGGTCCATACCGACGGCATGTCGTCCATATTATGTTCAGGAGCATTAAATGCTATTCTTTCTTGGTTTTCTATATAAATGGATTCCTTCTTCTCATTGAAGGTTATCCACTTAAGGCATAAATTTCTCAACAACCAGGAGCTCCACCATTACTACTCTACCTAAGCTTTTAATTATCATCCAATCCAAAAGTGCTAGAGTATTCAAGAGTTGTAATTTTTTATCTTCAAGTGTTGTAGAAGATCAACAGTTTTCTTTCTTTTCCTTTTGAAGTTGATGAGCCTTTGTAAGAAAACTCGTATGTAAAAAGTTGGTGAGTTCTTCGGATCCAAACTCGTGTTGAAGTTGGCGAGTTCTTCGGATCCAAACTCGTGTGTAACTATTTACTCAATAGTGGATTTAAGCCGGATAGAGTTTCGGGACAGGATTGCCTCTAGGGAGGAGATCAAGATACATCGAGTGTTTGATTCTTTCTCTCTCTCTCTCTCACTCTCTCTCTCTCATTTACTTCAGTAAAATATATTACTTGTGTTAAGTAATTTTTTATTACCCTATTCATCCACCTAGGGTTCTACATTGGCGGCTACCAGCTTCTACTCCTGGCTATTCACCAACGAGACCATCAGAGATGCAGAATTCCTTGTGGAGATCCTGCATCTCATCGAGGACAGAGACAACACGAGACTTGAAGCCCCCCCTCCGAGCAAGAGGCTAAAGATGCGGTCTTGGCTCTTATAAACATAGTACCCCCGGACCAGACGGGTTCACGGGCGTGTTCTTCCGCACCTGCTGGAACATCATTAAGTCCGACATCCACGAGGCCACCATAGCCTTCTTCTAAGGTGTCAGGTATCCTAGATCTATTTTATATGCTAACTTGATCCTCATTCCAAAACAGGAGAATCCGAAAACTTTCAGAGACTTTCGCCCGATCAGCCTTTGCACTTTCACCAATAAAATCATCTCCAAGCTCATCGCCACACGGATGACGAATCTCCTCTCTAGAATTATTTCGGAAGAGCAAAGCGGCTTCGTTCGTGGCAGAAACATCCAAGACAACATCATGCTTGCCCACGAAATGATCACATGCATGAAGCTTCCAGCCAGAGGAGGAAACATTGCTATTAAATTGGACATAAAAAAGGCTTACGACCGACTCGACTGGCAATTCATGATTTGGGTCTTCAGAGCCTTCGGTTTCTCAGAAACCTGGACCAACATTGTCTGGAGATCGATCAGCAATTCATGGTTCTCTACGGTTATCGACGGTCAAGCCGAAGGTTTCTTTAAAGCCAGTCGCGATGTCAGACAAGGCGATCCCTTATCGTCTACCATTTTCAACTTCGCCACGAAATCCGTAAGCAGAAACCTGAATAAGATGGCGACCACTTCGAACTTTTACCATTTTTACTCCACGAGTGGCTGTCCGATCATCACCCACCTTGCGTATGCTGACGATATCCTCATCTTCTCCTTCTGGGACGTAGGATCCGTGAAAGTTATCCATAACACGCTACTCAGATACACAGCATATTCTGGCCAGTGCGTCAACCCCAACAAAAGCGTGATCTACGTCCACCATAAGTCCAATCGAGATCATACTGCCACCCTCACCAACATCACATCATTCGCAGTTTCGTATCCGCCTTTTACCTACCTCGGCTGCCCGCTGGTGTATGGCAAATCGAACACTGGCATCTTCGAGGGACTAGTGAGTAAAATCAGAAGGAAGCTCGAAGGGTGGCACAATGCTATGCTATCGCCAGGAGGCAAAATAATCTTGATCAAACATGTTCTCTCATCCATCCCCATATATACCCTTGCGGCTTATTCCCCTCCCAAGAAGGTGCTGACTAACATCAAACACCTCTTCTCCGACTTCTTCTGGAGCCACAGCCAAGGAAAGAACAAACACCATTGGGCCAGCTGGGACACTATGGCCAAGCCCACTGTCGAGGGAAGCCTGGGCTTTGACCGGATGTCACACATTGTCGACGCCTTCTCGATAAAGTTGTGGTGGAAGCTCTGAACTGGTAGGAACTTATGGAATCGCTTCATAAAAGCCAGATACTTAAAACATATTCACCCGTCCAACGCGAACTCGAACTGCCAATCCTCCGCGACTTGGCGTCGGATCTTGCACGGCCGCCACCTTACCCAACCGGTCATACGTTTGCAGCTGGGATCTGGGGAATCTCATCTGTTCTGCGAACGGTGGGCCCGAAACAATCTTCTTCCTCGCCTTCCTACTGCCCCTGGCAACTACAAGATTAGAGAGATCTGGGACGAAAATAGAGACTGGAACTGGAATAAAGTGTGAGACTGGATTGGAGCGGAAGCGGATTTGCTTAGAAGTTTGCAGATCTCGGCCAACCCAGACAGACTGTATTGGTCGCCCACAGCTAATGGCGCTTTTACGGTAGCACCGCCAGAAGTCTCGCTTGCGGCACCGGCACCCTTCCCCAACTTTGGGTCTCTTTTGGCACACCTGCATCCCCAAAAAATGGTATTTCCTCATTTGGAGAGCCTATCGCCGAAAACTCCCCACCGACGACAAACTCAACATCATCGGCTTCAGTCTGGCATCTGTATGTCATTGTTGTAAGAAGAAGCAGCAGGAAACTATAGACCACATTCTTCGTCACGGGGATTTAGCGAGCAAGACTTGGGCTACCCTATCCCAAAAATGCAGTCAATCCATCATTGATGGGGGCTTCAACAATCTCCTGGCCCACCAGGCTAACACTTCCCATGGACATCAGATCGTTGCAGTCGCCAACACGTGGGTCATATGGAAGAACAGAAACAAAGCTAGATACGAGGGGCACCAATACTCGGCCGACTAGCTTATCAGAGAAACTCTTCGTCAAGCCTTCAAAGTCAGCAAGCTCTGCAACCACGGTCACCAGGATTTTTGGGCATCGGTACTCTCCTGGAGTGAGGTAGAGTAACCGACCGCTTTCTCATTGTGCTTTTTTTCCTCTCTGTCTCTCCTTTG
This sequence comes from Iris pallida, assembly GCA_029216955.1. Taxonomy (NCBI): domain Eukaryota; kingdom Viridiplantae; phylum Streptophyta; class Magnoliopsida; order Asparagales; family Iridaceae; genus Iris; species Iris pallida. Next base: position 4,536,268 of record JANAVB010037819.1, on the reverse strand, counting down.
TAATGGCTTTTTCTTGTAAAGGCTTCGACATTTTGCACCTTTTATGATATATATATATATATATGATAAATATATATATATACACCATATAAAAAAATACAA